>NIXA01000016.1:0-225690 GCA_002242795.1 Byssochlamys sp. BYSS01
CCCCCTTCCCCCAAAAAAAAAAAAAAAAAAGAGAGCTCCCTTTTTTGGGTCTCCCAACAGGTTGCGACTTGAAGAGCTCAGCTGACTGCTGATGGAGGACAACTGGATAATGGTGCGCGGATACCGGCAGCAGCATTTCGCAGCTGAACCACGAATGGCGATCTGTCGAGCACCACCGACTCATGCCGTCGGGACGGTTACACGACAAAAGTACGTCCAGTTAAAAGAAAGTTTGAAAATGATGCCCGTATGGAGCAGGTAATCGTCATATGAGCCGCCCGTTAGCTGTTTCGAAATGCATCCAGACGCGGATTTTGCCGAGTGGCTTTCGTGAGCCGACCAGTGACAGCATGGCCAGAGATAGGAAGGAGGACCCCCCAATCGATCGTCGATCCGTAGCGTTATTACCGCTTCGGGACCCTGGATGCCCAGCCCATTCTAGGTAAGGCATCATCGAGAGGATCGACGTCTGGCGAACGGAGTCCCACCTGCCGTCCTGGCCCCAACTCCTCCCGCCAAATCAAAGAAAAGGAGATTCGGAGATTCTTGGCTTGCGCGGGCCAAAAGATCCGGTCGGAATCGACGGAGATCATTCATTGTCAAAGCCTGGCTGGATCCATAATAATAACAGACACCACAGATGGTGAAGCACAGATCCCTCGGCCCACTTCCCTCGCACGCCCCAAGCGGAGGTGGGTGCTGTCAGGGCACGACTAGCCTTTGATCCGGTCATGGGTGTCCCGTCGTACCATAATCAGTCGCGGTCTTTTCGACCTTTCTTTTTTTTTTTTTAAATTTGACTTTTTTTTAGCTATGTGGTGGCATACAGGGATGGCTTGCGGAAGACCGAAGAGGTCCGTCCCTCAGGTTAATCGACTGGGCAGAATGAATTTTCAAATCAGGAGTCGGAAATCGCGAGCTGCAGTACGAGATACAACCGTGGACAGTTGGCTCACCGAAAACAAAGAGAGCGTTGAGGTTTTGCTGCAAGTAAGACGAATCGGTCAAGGCTTAGACGCTGTAAGGAAGCAGGAACGTGTGTTGTCCTAACTGAATCCTCAACTTCTCGAATGTTATTTGTCACCGGTGCTTCATTCTAAAACACGCGATTACCGTATTTGCTTTGCAATCATTTGTGCTGCCTCAAGGCTGCTGGTGGAACAAAATTAAAAGGGGAGATGGGGGGGACTATTATTGTTTCTTTTTATTTTCCTTAATTATTATTATTGTTATTTTTTTTTAGCCTTTGTCCTTTTTTTTTATTAGCTCAGGCTTATTTCCACCGAGCTCGAGTCCGTCGAACATTACCAACACCCTCCGAAACAGCTCCTGGTTCATGATTATTATTATTGCTTGCAATGGTTCCTGCGGACTGCCCGAAGTATGGATGTGCATCTACTTACTCTTCATCCTTACACGCATATACAGAGCTTTACGCGATGCACAACGTATAGAATACCTGCATCCAATCCTGAACCTGGCAAGGGTTGGGTTCTCTTTCTTTTTTTTTTTTTTTTTTTTTTTTTTCCGCTGCTGCGCATCATTATTAATTATCTTATTATTATTATTGCCGTGACGCCTGGATTTCCGCCAGAGCCCCGGTCCCCAATCCCATCGAGTCCTTGTTCTCTTTGCGTTGTGCAATTGCGTCTTCTGCTCCTGCAACAATCCTCGTCCATATTACACGACTTCTTACGCTAGTTACAGATTTGCTGGTTCCTGCTATTATTATCTTCACCGTAGACACCTGAAGACAAGAGGATATGCAATCCCTTGGTCTTTTGCAGCTGGCTGACTAGTTCGGCTCCCGGCCGTACCCTTCTCGCTGGTTCTGCTTGTTATTTTTGTTTTAATTTATTTATTATTACTATTTTTTTTTCCCACCACTATTATTATTTATTTTATTTTGATTTTCATTTCCCTGCCCTTCCACATGTACGGACCTGCCACTATGTCCGAAGAGTACATAGGATGGAGCCTCCCCCCCGGCCGCGGCTAAATCATAATAACCACCCAGGACCCTTCATCCATTCAAGAATATTATGTATTCGCGGCTAGTTCCTGTTACTCGCATTGTACCCCATTCTTGCCACCTTGTCAGATCCCAGTTCTGCACTGGAAACTTGCACCACATCCCCCGTCCCCCGACCCTAGCCCGAGGTGGCCCAGGATCGAGCTATTCGACCGTTGTCGTGACTGCTCACACTCCGCTCTGGCCCCGGATCTTGGGTTCTGGACCCGCTGTGTCTCCTTCAGTCTGATTCCTATTGATACGCCTTGTCTTCGTGCCTCCACTCGGCGTCCCGCCGCCGTCGCCATCCACGCGCCAGCTCGACCAGCCAGCTCTGTTGCGCAAATCATTACCACCCTAACCTGGCTGAAACCTAATTCTATACTTATCGGAGATAACTAAAAAAATATACTAAAAAAATAAAAAAGAAAGAAAGAATAGACAACACGTCGTTGCCGTCTTCCATTTTTCCCTTTCGTCATATCAACTCAGATATCATCTTCGTTTCTTTTCGTTTCTCTTTCCTCTTTTTTTTTGTTTCTTTGAGGGAAATCACGAAGAGAAAATAGAATCGAAAGGTGGGAGGGGAAAAAGAAAGGGGAAGAAAGGAAGTAAAAAGTGACAAAGAAAAGAAGAAAACAAGAAAAGAAGGGTGACAGAAGACAAAACACAACCGGACTGCAGTCCGTGAAGGGTTAACCATGACCAGCATGGTTCAGACAGACCTTGGACCTTCTTCGACAGCGACGAAGTACAAGGAAGATCCTGATGCCGATTCTGTAAGTGGAATGTTCTCTTGTCGTTTGAGTTACGAGAGACATCTGATGTATCAACCGTCAACGTGACCGTTGTCAGATGGCGCTTCTCTTCCAAGGTTCTTTTGTGCCTCCCCCTCCATTCCTCTTTTTGTCTATCAATAGAGCAGTTCTGTGGGCCTGTCGCAAGGCCGACAACCGACTTGACCTGGCTCTGTCGTCTCTTCGCCGACTCGGGCACTGGCAATAGTGTCGTGTGTATCTCGCTTCCTTCTTTCTGATCTGTCATTCCCCGAACCTTCTCCTATATCACTCGAGGACATGGACGAGGTATCATGCCTAGCCAACCGTTGTGGCCTTCTCTGGGTCCGAGCATACGCGTTGGAAAGCCTCCACCTCACCCTGATGAGTTCCTGGGCCTTTGTTGTCTTCCGCGCATTGTCCTATTTCTTCTTGGCCCGCTTTCATGACATATATGGACTCGACCGGGCACCAAAGAGATGAGAGACGAGTTCTGTCTTCCTCCGGAGCCTCGATACCACTTTGATCGTGTTCATGGTGATGGAAGGTCCTCCTGTCGTTGGAACAGAGTTTCAATTTCGGTCGTGATCCATGGACCCTAGGTTCCACTTGCTCCTGATCCCCGCGTCCTTTCCCCACTATTTGTTGTTGCGGCTACAAACTCTGTGATCTGGGATATTCTTTTTGGTGGAAAGTTTTACTAGTCGATTACCTATACGCTCGCAAGCTATATACATGCGTCTGGCTACTGACAGCCACGCTTTCTTCAGCTTTCCCGTACCACTCCAGTGCGTCAGAGTCCCCTTCAGCCCAATCTCCAGCATTCGAGGTCGACGGGTCTCCTCCAGCAGCTCAAGCAACGTCCTGCGTCTCCGCGTCAACCGTCGTCCTCTGTCCCTTCAGTCACATATGCCACATCCCACGGATTGGGAAGCACTGTCCTCCAACATCAGCCACCATATGGGCAACGTCCTCCAGAACCGCCCTACTACGCGTCCCACCCTAGCGCTTATACTGCAACCAGCAACCAAGGACAGTATCCTTCTAGTGGTGAGTGGTCAGCTTCGATGTTCATTGCGTGCGGGCCACGATGGATCGCTCTGTAGGAAGAAGCCAGGACCTGAATTGATATCCAACTGCTTGGGCTGTTTCGTGGCTATGGCTGCTTGGAAAAGAAACTAATTCCCTGTCTTAGCGCCATCAGATCTCATGGCAGCGACCGCTCAAATGCAGAGACCATACCCCCCGATCTACCAGACTTCTCAGTCAAGCACTCCGGCGTCGGCAACTGCACCCACACAAGATCAACAGGGTAGGAATATATATGCGCAGCCTCCGCACCTGTCATCCCAGATCTACGGTTATCCGCCCTATTCGCCGATAAATGCGGTGCAGTCTTCGCCGTACACACCGCACGCTCCACCGCAGCAGCATGCTCTCAGCTCACCACCGTTGATGGTGTCGCACCAGAACGCTGCAGCGCCAGTACCGCATCACACGACAACCACACAGGCCATAAACGGCAGTCCACACCTGAAATTGGATACGACAGCATCACAGTCGGCGCCGACACACCTTGCAAACGCAGCACATCAGGGCCCTGCAAATAATATCCATCAAACTCCCTCCCTTGGGACGAGCTCGAACGCAGCGCCCGGTCCGATTCCAGCCACAACCCCTTGGGTTGTGCGGCAAGACAATAATGGCGTGCAGTGGATCGCTTTTGAGTACTCCCGGGACAGGATAAAAATGGAGTATACGATTCGGTGCGATGTTGAATCCGTGAACGTGGACAGCCTTAGCCAGGAGTTCAAAAGCGAAAATTGCGTCTATCCGAGAGCCTGTTGCAGCAAAGACCAATACCGTGGAAACCGACTGGTGTACGAGAGTGAATGCAATGCTGTCGGATGGGCCTTAGCGGAGCTCAACCCTACGCTGAGAGGCAAGCGCGGCCTGATCCAACGAGCGGTGGACAGTTGGAGAAATAGCAATCGGGATACTCGACTTCGGAGCAGACGAGTACGCAGGATGGCAAAGATGAGTAAACGACAAGAGAGCAATACCCGTATCAATGATGCAGCGGTGGCGGCAGCTGCGAGCGCCACCATTACATCTCCGGTTACTCCTAGGATCCCGGGACCAGGTTTGCCAGCATCAGGTCCACGTTCTAGCATAACCCCATTGATCGCCGGCCCTCCGCATTTGCACCACCATCATCCTCCCGAAGGCAGTGTGAGCAACCAGGAAATTAGCGGTACGTTCTATCGCATGTAGCGCTTTCTTGCTTTGGTAACCTATGGCTACAAACATCCCAAGCTATATCTGCGCCGTGCGTTCTTAATCTTAATAATGTTGTTCCGTTCTGTCATGCGTAACGGAAAGGGGAGGGAATGGAAGGTGTGCTCATACATACGAGTTGCATTTGCGTCTATGTCCACGTCTTGCGTTCTACTGCTGTATTCGCACATGTGTATTTTTATCGATTTTCTTTGTCCGGTTTGAGGTCTATTTGTTCAATGTCTTATACCCTTCTTTTTTTTTTGCTTATTGCGCTATTTATACCGCTGCTTTACCGTCTTTTCGTCACAACTTACCTACGTGCTACACGGTGTAGGCTAATTCGAAGAACCTGCAAATATCCATAATATAGGGAGCATCGAATACGTGAACAGCGGACATCGTCCGCCGATCCCCCGCCGTCACCCACCAACTCCTACGCAGCCAGCAACGGATATCCGCACCGCAAAAGTCTTTCATGGGTATCCTTCATTTCCCTCGGTTGGAAGTGTATCATCCAGGCCATCAATGGCCCCCCCGCTGGGAGACGGCAGTGTCACTTCTCTCAGCCGTCATCCAACGGTTGCAACCAGCATGCAGTCGGAAGAGGACGACGACAGCGACGAGCGCAACCCGGACAAGGAGGCGTTATTTGGAGACATTCCAGACACCAAACGCCGAAAGTTCATCCTCGTCGAGGACGACCAACGTGAGAGCCGCGTCCGAGTTAGGGTAACTCTTGATCAGGTGGATATGGACGAGATCCCAGATTCCTACCGCCTGTCCAACTCGGTGTATCCTAGAACGTACTTCCCGGTGCAGATGAAGGAACCGCCTGGCCGAGTAGTTCCGAGAAAGAGGTACTTCAAGAATGATACTGAGACCGAGGATACCGGTATTCAAGCAGGTACCGATGACGAGGGCGTCGCAACAGTCGGACGTACGCTTGTCCCCGCCCCGTCGGTAGATGGAGACAGTGAAATTGCTGTTCCAAAGTTATCCAGGAACAGATGGAAGAAGGACATCTTCTTGAACGACCTGGGGTATAGGATGAGTTGGAGCCAGAGTCGGGTGTTCTCAGGTAGAATGCTATTTTTGCAACGGTCCCGTACGTTGCACACCAGTTTTTGGTTCACAATCCATGGAAAAAGAAACCAGATTTCCAACTGACATGCTTTTTTTCCTTGCTGAATAGTTGATACCTACCGCAATAAGACGCGCACGGCCGCTCTAGCAGCCGGTCACGACTCTTCATCCATACCCAAGCACTTCGAAACACGCGCAGGAAAGCGGCGATGGCTCGAACGACGTGGGCGGACCAACAGTGCGGCCTCTGCTTCTACCGGGACCATGAGCAACTCGTCTGCTTCGAAAAGAAGTGCGGAAGAAGTTGAAGGGTAGTACTAGGACGACTTCGCCGTTTGCTTTTTGCTTCTATGGCACATTCGATACTTGGGGCCGCATGTCGGTCTAGGCGACTTCCCTTTCTTTTTTTTTTTTAAACCACTGTTCTTTTCTCACACATTTTTTTAAGACCATCATGTCTTTTTCACAGCACGCAAATGGATTGGAAAAGTGGGATACTAGGTATGGAAAGTCGGATTGGCAATATTTTTGGCTGTGAATTTTGAGATGATTTGGGTGGGTAGTGCTAAACCGCTCTGCCCTTTGCAGGAGTTTTGGAGACTATTTTTTTTGGATTTCTAGGATGGATTGCCCGAATGGAATCTGAGCTCTGGATGGTTTTAGAGTGGTTTTGTACGAGATGGCTGAGCGCGACCTTTTTTTAAAAAACAGCTCTGGCAACGAGTTTTGACATCTAATATTTTATTTAATTCCTCTCTTTCCTTTCTTGTTCTTTTTCGCGTTTAACGATGTTTCCGGTGATATCTCTGTGCTGTACCCTGTCGCTACTGGCGTATTTGATGATTGCTCATGATACCTAGATATGACTCCATATTAAATGGCCGCACCTACTGTTAGTATTATTGCTGGCCATGACTGTCCAATTGCACTGTACTCAAATTCCAATGTCAAAAGTAATAAGTGCAGCGAACGTTTGCTGGTGAGTGCTAAGTAAGATTGATTCATTCATCCTTCTCTCGAGTCCGCAGGCACTGCTTAGGGCACTCGGGCGTCAGGTGCCATGTGATCCGAGCCTCAGGAGTCAGAACCTCCACTCACACTCACCCCGCGCCTTCCTCTGTCTCCGCCCGTCTGCTTCTGTCGTCTCCCATCTCTACGTTGGCCTCCTTCCACGTACAATAATATCACTCACTCCTTGGGCTGATTCCGCACTGGAGGTTGCCTGGAACTTTGGAAGTTGCGAGTTCATGGCAAACTTCATGAGGGCAAAGACCTGCCCAGTCCCCCCCGAATCCCGCCCCGCCCCTCCTCTCACCCTGTAAATTGAGACATCAGGCTCAGCCTAGTCACGTTCAATCAATGTCCTATGAGTCACTCTTCTTGCCCAGCGGAGTTCTCCGGCCCAGAATAGCAGCAATATGCTCCTAGATCAATGTGCAGATGATACTGATATGAGGCTCCAGGTGTTGATTGGGGGTGGTTGGTCAGTTACCATTCTTGTGACGACTCGTGAAGGCGAAGTGGTGCTTGTTTTCGCCCGACTGTCCTTATCCATAGTTTCCATGACGGAAGACCTGTGGCAGAGAGTGGGATTCCCTTCACCGCCACAGACTTCTCAAGGCGCACGAGAAGAGCCCTCGTCTGCTAATCAGGGCGAGCCCTGTGATCGTTGAGTCCCGTCTGCCCAAGATTCAGGGCACTCTCACCTACTTTCCATCCTTCCTTCAGCGTTCGGTCTTCTCCCCTAGCAGCGCCACGGTATCCACAGTCCACTGTTCTTCAGAATATTGGAAATTGCGTTCGTGGAGTATCTGTGCCCTGGCCGCATTTCAGACGTCTGATTTACCCAGTCTTCCTCTATAGAGGGGTCTAATTGAGCGGTCAATTCGATATGGCGCACCTGCAGAACTTTCATTCCCATTTGCTGCTCTACATTGAATCCAGTCCGAAAATGATTTCGTCCAAGGTGCTGGCTTCGGCTCCTGTATCCATTCGGGCATGGCCGAAAGACGTGAAGCTCCATAATGAACTTTACTCAGCTAGCATGTACAGACCTGACTTGACTCTTCCCTGATACCCTCTACCCGGAACTTACTCCCATAGACCTCTGAGGCGATGACCTGGGCGATAGCCATTGCGGAGCCCTTCGACCTGGTTTGTCGCTTCGTCGACACCTCGGTCAAATGATACTAATGGGTAGGGCGATCATGTTTGGCCGCAAAGCTGCATTGACACTGAAACCCTCCCGGATTCCATGGCTAGGTGATGCGGAAATGACATCTATATCACCCTTAGTCCCTCATAACTCTGGTGCAGTTGTTGAGATCTCTGTAACCCAGGTTGATGGTTAAAGATATATTGACAACCTCCTACTCCTTTTCCATCCACATTCTTTGCCCTTTCCACGATTAGGCGATCGCTCTTCCTCGATCCGAGTTGCGAACTTTCGGGCAGATTTCCATTGCCATCCCTAGACTCGCTCACTGCCTTCTTCGTTCCACGCCGATCGCACCCCCTCGACTCCCATGAGTTCTCACGACATCCCTACCTCCTGCACCAATCCATCAATGGACGGACACTCGGTTGTCTCTTCCACTTGCGGCCGGGGCATTAGCGCTGATCAATCCATGACGCTACACTCAGTTGCACTGCCGACATCAAGGGGAGGTGGACGAGCACGAGAACGAGCACGAGGAAGAGCATACACAGTGGCAGCAGCAGTGGAACCCCTGGGAAGTCGGCGCAACCACCCAAACCTTTCGACCGCTGCATACAGCATGGCTGGTTGGTGGTCGTGCTCGCGGTGTGGACAAATGAACAATCCCGACCTAACTGATGGAATCTGCGCAATTTGTGGCCACAGGCGATGCATTTATTGCGTGTCCTACTGAGGGTGTGGCCAGCAATTGCATGCGCGGGATACCATGTCCTAGGTGCATTTGATTCTGGAGTCGGCTTGAATCCTCCGCCAACCCGCCCACGATGATTTCCTCCTTGTCTTACTGATTCTTTTAATTTTCACGAAGACTGATGACTGTTCCCTCTTTTTTTTTTTTTTTGGAAATTTGTGCTTCTTTCTCTGGTCTTATTAGAACTTCCTTCCTAATCTTGTTCATCTAGGTTTGCTTTTGCGGGTGGTTGTTTAGACTAATTTTTTTTTCTTCTCCCTGTCCTGTGTACCTTTATCTCGGGTGGTTTCTTCCTTCTCGCCTGGCCCATTTACTGCTTCTTTTCGGATCTCGCCATGCTTGTTTCGGTGTTCTGTGTCGGTTTCGGATTTGTTGTATATTAGAGTAGAATAATTAGCTAGCTCCCAGAAGACTAGAACGAATCGACAGCGCCTCAACCCAGCCTTCTGATGAATCTAATCTAAGACAGCCTTGCATTGGCTCCTTGTAGGTTATCTAGTCTTTCGATGGAAGACATACAATAGCTCGTAGGACCTCTCGCACCCGGTTCTGGATGCCCTCAGTAGCTATAACCAACAGATTGGTATATGAGGAAGGCTAAAAAAGACCCAGAGCGACTGGATGAGATAGATCTGCACATATCAGACAGTGATGGGAGCAAAAGAAAGAAAGATTATATTAAACTATATCATAAGCTGTCTATAACTGATTACAAGTATAATAATCGCCATAACTGAAAATAAAACTAAGCTGCTGAGGTGAGTTCAGTCCTCTTCCTCCGCTTATGGGACCTTCCCGGACCCGAATCTGTCTCTTCCGGAGGTTCTAAGCCGGACTCTCTTTTCAGCCTCGAAACCACTGGCCCGAAGCGGTATGCGCCTCCCGGGCTACTGTGATCTGTACAGGGACTGTGTTTGAGCGGGAGGAACCAATCCGCTACAGAGAAGCCTAGAACCTGCTGGAGATTCTCCAGCATACTGCCGAGATCAAAGGGGTTCTCTCCCGGTTTCGTTCGGAGAATTGCGAAGACGTAGCGGTTGTCTGGTGGTGCTGACTGTTCACCGCCTGGCTCTACAGGCAGAGACATGTTCTGCAGCGGATACGTAATGATTTGATACGGTAAGGCCAACGGTGTACCCGTGCCTGGGTCTGTTTGGGGTACGAGCGAGTCCGGAATCCGTACCGCTATTGTCCACACCTTGGCGCGATGGTTGAGATTTTCAATTGTCGTGAGGTTTCTCAATGCAAGTTGGAGGGAGCTTCCTGTCATTGCGAAAGTGAACAGTCCGAACAAAGAGCTTCTGTTTCGGTGTTAGACACATGGAATAGGAGCTATCAAAGCAAGTTTACCCAAACCGATGCCGTCAATAGGTACTTACATTGCGATACCGACAATCCAATGAGCATTGACACGATGAGTCTGCAGCGGATCAACCACGTCAGAAAAGAGCTAGTGAAAGAAGAGTCGCGCGCTACCCATATGGCCCAACTTACCTCTCGTCGAAGTTTGGCTGTGAATATCGCAAACACAATTAGAACAAATATGCAAAGCAGGGTGGTGTAAAAGACGAATTGCAGGAAAAACTTGAAGGATGTTTCGGAAACCACTCCCCCTACCCTGAAACATACATAGAGTTCATATTAGCCATTAACCCGTATTATCCGAACCGAACGGAGAGGAGATAACTACCAAGGACAGAAATGATCCATCTTCCTTACACATCGATCTACCTCGCGGCAGTGATGCGCCCTGTCCGTCTTAAATTGGTAGCACGTAGAGCAGTAAGCGGGCCTCCCATCATCCTGGCAGATAAAGACGTCTTTCGTATAGAAACTCTCCAATCCGGCTGCATCTAGAGGGAACGCCTTTGCTGATGCATTGTAATCCAGACCGCCTTCCAGATCTGCTTCTGATCGATCTCTCTTTTCGATTCTTTTTGAACTCGATCCTGAGCTCCTCCTTCTATGGCGTCTCCGATGACTGTGCCGGGGCCCCGGCTGCCCTGTATCTTTTTGACGGTGTACCCACTGTGCTCCCCGCGGGAGGTAGCCTGCGTCCAGGTTCACTGTCTGCCACAGCCGGAGGTATGAAGCAAGAAAGATAATTAACAGCACGTAAAATATTACAAGAATCGCTGCGCCCGCTCCAACCCGAGAATGTCGGTTATAGTGACCGGTAGGATAAATCAGATAGTCGACTACCCAGAGGGCCCAGTCAAAACGAAGCTCTAGAGGGTGACTTCCATGGGAATATGTACTCACTGCATAATGGTTTCGTGACAGCGTAGCAAACGTAGGTCACGATACCAAGTATTATCGGAGGTAGGACGCGCGCAACAGCCAAGTTTGCGCGCGCATCTCCACGTCTAGCCATCAAGGGATCACGGAAGCTCCGCTAACGGGGGAAACGATCCATACGAGGAACCGTGACAAACAGGACCACCAACCCACACAGACCACAAGAGGGAGTGGAAATGGACTAGCGACAGGCGGGCCAGAGAGTGGCCATCCTCAGGTGGAGGGAGAACGAGCGGAAAAAGCAGCGTCCATGTCCTCTTCTGCAGCACGTCAGAGAGAGCTGACAGGCGGAAGTCATCGGCCGATGCAAAACGAGCAAACAAGGGTCCTGGCAGTCACATGCAAATTGGGTGTAGGGCATAGGGCATAGGGCAAGACCCATCGTTGATTTCCAATGAATGACAATGACGGGCATGGTGTGATCCGTGTCATCGTTCTGCTGCGAGACTCTCTATTAATAGAACGGGACTGCCGGTGACAAGTGACAAGTTCAGGCCCCTCAGCATAGCTGGGATTCGCTGTCGCCGCTATAAACAGGTTGGAGCTAATCTTCATTTGATCCTAGCCATGCAATACAAGCCAGTGGGAGCGTCCCGGTACGGCCGGGGTGGCCCTCGCGTTCATTTGGCGTCAGATCGTCGACGCACTGAGCAATGATCGTCAGACCATGTCTTGTGTTCCCACGGTTTCCACTCTGTTTTTGTGTTCCTGTTCCTGCGGTCCCTGGTGGTTGTCAGGGACACGGCCAACCCTCTGGTTTTCGACTGCGCCTCTCCAACATCTTTCCTTCTTGCTGTGTGTTCGCTTGTCTTCGCAGGAAACCACCGTCGACGGCTCATCAACTGGCGGTCTAATCTTGGCCTGGAAAGAAGGGCGCGCTCCTTCTCTTTTACTCTTGGTTCCGACCGTAAACTCTTATCAACGTTTCCCCGAACTGCCAAGTTTCAAAATGCTCTAGCTCGAGCTGACCCGTGCGTCTCGTGGTCTTCTTTCCAAGAGTCTACCTATCTATTCTACTGAATCTGTCAGTCTTCCCTTGCAATTTCAGCCCCTACTGTGCTTTCTCCCTTGCATCTATCCTGGATATCATCGTTACCTCTCTCCTTCGTCAAATGTGTTTCCTAATTCGTGACGTCGTTTTCGTCAAGTGCCCGGCCGTACAGTGCGTCAAATAGTCTGCCATCTGCATCATCCCAACATCCGCAACCACTCCACGCCAAAATGTCCGGTGTCCACCGGACTTTCAGCTTTGATGGCACTCATGAGGACATACCGCATAACACAGATTCCAGGCCGGATAACCCTACAGTGACTCCTGGAGCCGACGATTTGGGTTCCTCTGCTGTTGGAGGCGGCATCAGCGGTATCGCCCTTGGTGTCGCAAATACGCACGATCGCCAAAGCGGCATCGACGCCGTACGCAACGCCGGTACGGGAAACGACGATTTTACGGCACCCGCAGAGCGAGATTACTATACCGCTGGCTCCGATAACCCCTACATCCCTTCCGTCCCTTCTGTTCCAGGGACGCAAAGTTCAGAGACCTTAAGGGCACGAGATTCGCTCGGCTCGAACGTTCCTCTGGCGCCCGCCACATTTGCCGGGCAAATGGTACCAGGACAGCCCTCTGCGTATGCTCAGTCCAATCCACCTGGAGGAAACCTTTTGGAAATCCCTTACAGGGACTCTGTGGCTCCCCAAACCGGCGGACCGTATCAGAGAAATTCTTTCTACGGCGCTGGTGGAGATTCCCTTGATGTTATCAATCCTGACGACATTGCTGATGATGGTGATGATGGCTTTACCCATTCCGCTGCAGGTGCACGGGGCGGCGCAGCCGGGGCCGGCGCTGGTGGCATGCGAAACTCTATCGGTGCATTTATGAGAGGCCGTAAGTCGCCTAACGCAGCTGAAATGGCTTACGATCCGGTTCCAGGAGGGAAGAAACAGCTGCCTCGTAGCGAAATGAGCCGAAATAGGAAGATGGGATTGATTGTCGGCATCATCCTTGGCTTGGTCATTGTTGGGGCAATCGTCGGAGGTGTCGTCGGAGGTGTCGTCGGAAACAGAGGAAATAAGGATCGTGGGTCTAGCTCCTCTTCGCAAGAACCGACGTCGGGAGGCAGCTCCGATGGGGGCAACTCCGGTGGGAACAACTCCAATGGAGACCTGGGCAAGGACTCTTCCGAGATCAAGGCATTGATGAACAACAAGAACCTCCACAAAGTATTTCCGGCGGTGGATTATACACCTTGGGGTGTGCAGTATCCGTTATGCCTCAAGTACCCTCCCTCTCAGAACAATGTCACCCGTGACGTGGCCGTCTTATCGCAGTTGACAAACAATGTGCGACTCTATGGCACTGATTGTAATCAAACGGAAATGTTACTCCATGCCATCGATCGGCTCGAGCTGACCGACATGAAAGTCTGGCTAGGAGTCTGGCTCGACACTAATACTACGACCAACGACAGGCAGCTGGAGCAGCTATACAAGGTGATCGATAACACGAAGAACACCTCGATATTCAACGGTGCCATTGTCGGGAATGAGGCGCTTTATCGCGCCGGCCCAGATATTGCTACTGCTCAGAAGAACCTGATTGGCTATATGAAAAGTGTGAAAGCGAATTTCACACAGAGAAATCTTAATCTTCCAGTGGCGACGTCGGATTTGGGTGACAATTGGAATTCGGATCTTGCGGAGGTCTCGGACCTCGTCATGTCTAATGTCCACCCCTTTTTCGCTGGCGTCACAGTTGACATTGCGGCGAACTGGACCTGGGACTTTTGGCAACAGCACGATGCTGCCCTGACGAAAGGCACGACAAAGAAGCAGGTCATTTCAGAAGTTGGATGGCCTACTGGTGGAGGCAATGATTGCGGTACTGGTGTCGACTGTCCAAACCCAACTGCGGGCTCAGTCGCAGGCGTTGACGAGTTGAATCAGTTTATGGCTGATTGGGTCTGCCAAGCACTCGAGAATGGGACCGACTACTTCTGGTATGTGATTTCTTTTGTGGCAAGGTCCTCGCTACTGGCCGGATGTTCTTGCTTTGCGACACTGATTCATATCAGTTGTGATACAATCTGACGAGATATGATCCTGCAGGTTCGAGGCTTTTGACGAGGCATGGAAAGTTATCTACAACACTCCAGGGAAAGAATGGGAAGATAAATGGGGTCTTATGGATACGGCTCGCAACCTGAAACCTGGCGTCGAGATCCCCGATTGTGGTGGCAGAACTGCCTCATAGTATCCTTTATGGTCATTTTCATCCAATCTCGACCAGAAAAATGTTTCTTCCGGGTCCTCCATTACGTCAAGATGTTGGTGAAGTTCACCCGACCTCCCGATATATCCTGTTCGGCACCCTACACCCATCATACTCCTCACCACTGCAAATTCATCGAATACTCTTTGCAAGGCAAGCTTTTGACTTTCTACCTCCGCTGTCTTCAAGCGTTGCCTATTTTCTTCCTGGCTGGTTTTGTTGGGGAACGAATTTCCAATGTCTTTTGCATGAATGATTTTTCTTTTCACAGTGATGTTTGTGCATGCAGCACATAAAAATCGATAATGAAATGCATGTTAAAACGGAATAAATAACTGGGTCTGTTGTTTGGAGGGAATTGTCCTGTTAATGCCATCATATACTTTTTCTCCTCCCTTTTCGAGCATGAATTGTATTGGCTGGACAGGTTATTCATTCAGTCTATGTATGGAGTTGGGACCCCTTGTTTTCATGAGCTCTGCATACTTGTATTACTTCATCTCAATGTTTTCCCGTCGTCTCTTTGGCCCATATAGTATGCCTAGATTAGTTTTCTTGCTGGTTATGAATATGTCCATACATGCATACGTAGGCAATGTATAAGCTTCCCCTCGTCCATTAGTCAGTAGTAATTTCACGCCTATGAAGTGTGGCTCAGCGGCAAAACATACTGCGGCCATGGTTGCGACCATGGCGAGTGTGCATGGTCCATGGAAAAATGTATTCAATGCGATTTCCTCGATTCGAATTCGTGGATTAGCGCGAAGGCAGTGAGTGGTACTAGCCTCTTATCCAATAAAGCCGCATATTCCAGAATGCATGTTCGCAAGGCTCAAAAACAGGAAGCTTGACGGACTCCGTCGAATTCAGGAAGGTGGTCAACGCATCGGAGCCATCGTGCTCTTCTAAGGGACCTCCAAACAGCACGACGGTGCCCGACTGTTGCGACGATGACGGACGTAGAGATAGCAACTGTTCAATGTGTATTCTCTCGGCCCCGGGACAATAGAGGAAGAAGCGCTCATGACTGTGCTGGTGGTCGCGGACCATGTCGAAAACCGAGGGGTGTTCAACAACTGTGATTCTGAGGGAGTGGAGAAGAGACTTATCCAGGTCATTGAAGACAGGATCTTGAGCGTAGACTCTTCGGATTACGGTAGCGTCGTTATTCGGGTGAGTGTCTAAGAGACGTTTCAGTTGTTAAGTCAGTCGAAAGTCACCAGCGGACGTGGTCGTTTCCCCAACACGAACCGGAACGATAGCCACAGCAGTCCATAATGCTCGTCAGCGCAGCCAGCTGGTACATTGACACATTTCTCCGATCTACCCACCCGCCACGAAGGAAGCCGCTAGGACTTCCAAGGCCAAGACAGATGACGTTGACATGGCGATGTGGTGTTTGTACGGGCGACGATGGCCTCGGAACAGCAGTAGGAGGAGAAACAGGGCCCTTCTTCAGGGAATCCCTCACGACGTGCCAGGAAGTCGAGTTTTCCCACTTCTCCTGGAAGGTCTGGTATCGCTTCTTCAACTCGTCAATTGTTAGTCCTCTCGGAGGTTCTGCAGGTAGCAGCAGCTGCGACTGCGACGGTGAGTGTTCCCGTTCGTTAGGACCATCGACAGCAGCAGTAGTAGTAGTAGCTTTCCGTGGGATTCTTTTGAGGTTCCCACTGGTTGTGACGTGTGTCCAGCCATCGTCGTCGGTGACTGCGATGCGCTTTTGGGATCTGATTCCTTTTCTCTTTCGCTGTTGCGAGGTGTGGGGCATTGTCGTTGCTGGAGGTTCCTGGTTGAGATAGAGGGGATCCGTTAGACTGACCTGCCCTTCAACAGTCTCACCAGAAAAAATATCATGCTAAACCATTGCTGTTGCTGTCAGTGTGGACTTTTGTTCTTGCCCTGGAGTTGTCTAGATCAGAGGAGCCAGCAGACAATGAATTTGAGTGTGCGGACCACCCGCGGGGGCTCGCCCGGAGTGGAGAACGCCGCCTCTCATTGCGTCCTGTGAGCGTTCAGCACACTGGAACAATATTCAAGGGTCTGCTGCCATCTAATTACAAGGTACGCCTTGTGGATGTCCGTTGAGCGCACAACGTCTTTATGAGACCTCCTTCCCAGCAATCGGTCACATCGAGCAATGGTGGCCGCAGCAGCATACAACCACCCGCCATAGGCTCCTGTTCGCACCAGACGGCGGGATTAAGCGCCTGCAACGATCCCATCAGCGAATGATAAGCCAGAATGTCACATTTCTGCAGTGACAAAGTGACGAAACCTGCAGCTCGTCACGGATGCTCCCTTCTCACCCACTTGATTTGTCTGCTCGCCTTAAGCTTGCCTTTCCTAGCGCCTCCCTCCTGTGTCCATGGTGGTCTGCTTCTGGATAGCTCAACTGTCCGGCGTCAAAGGAATTCTCCCAGCTTCTCTCCATCGAATCAGCATCTGCAATCTTGCTTTATAGTATGATGCACGAGCTGGCCACAAGCCGAGGGCTCGTCACACACCATCCAGTGCCCTCACTCGCCAGACTTGGTCTCTTCCCCGCTATGCCGCATGCGCTGATCCGACTGTCGTCGCAGTCCTGGAGGTCCCTCAAAAAGACCCGACTGCTCCTCCTAGCTGCGGTCGTTTCTGAGCTTGTCATCGGCGATGAATCCTTTCCTTTTACCCCCGTCGTTCAAGGCTCATTGACTTGTTTCCTGCCCTGTCGGTGAATCTATCGCCTGGAGCGACATCGAGCGTTTGGAAACAGAAATACCTCCGGAAGTTGAGGTTGCCGCTGGCCAGTATGGATTTCCTGGGGTCGATTTCGCGGGGGATTGCTGCTATTGCGCTACTTTCCGCAACAATCGCCCAAGCCCACTTAATCATCACCTATCCAGGCTATCGAGGGAACAATCTTATTACGAATGGCACCGTCGAGGAAGCAAATGGCTTGGGTGCTGCTTATGTGAATAACTCGTATATCTATCCTTACGGAATGGAGTGGATGTATCCATGTAAGAGGAACCTTCCACCGAAGTCCATCTCTGAGACTGCACATATCTAAACTACTTCTTCAATCGGAACCAGGCGGCGGCATGCCTACATCGACGAATCGAACCAAGTGGCCCGTCAAAGGCGGGGCCGTTGCCTTCCAACATGGCTGGTTTCCAGGGCATTTGGATGCATTCATATACGTTAACTTGGGACTCGGGACCGTCCCACCGAATATGAGTCTTCCCATGGTGCCTGTCTTCGAGGTCATCGCTCCCACAAATGAACCTTTCCCTAGCACCGTCTGTCTACTCCAAGTGCCGCTGCCGTCAGGTGTATCTGTTAACGTGGGCGATCATGCGACAATCCAAGTCGTAGAAATTGCGAAGCATGGAGCTGCACTTTACAACGTATGTTCTGCATCTTCTATCTCACATCATTTTGGATTCGGGTCGGCTGGAGCTCGCAAGACAAATGACTGACTATCCCGAAACTTCTCAGTGTGTGGATATTGAGTTTGCCGAACCAGAAGATGTGGCCGAGGTGACCCGGGACAATTGTATCAACTCGACCTTCCTATCCTTTGCAAATGTGTTTTCGACGTCTTCTCTTTCATCAGGGGCCTCTTCGCTATTAGGACAGAAGGGGCAGAGCATCCTCGCGGTTGCGCCATTAATTACGGCAGGGCTCTTAGGGTTCTTGATTTAGATACCACAACTTTTGCTTGCGATTAAAACTCCTTCTCCTTTTGCCCTCAGGACATAATCTATCTAATTCAGGTGACAGTGGATGTAAATAACGGACTGGCTCCTGTTTGCTCGTGCTTGTGGGGATTATTCTGTCTGGCGGCTGGCGCCGGATTTGCAGCTTTCAGCATATTTGTGGCGAGAAGAGACAAGTATCACATGAAGTGATCTTGGAATCTCTCCTTCTTGTTTATTCCCCCTTTTTATGGTGTCTCAAATTCTCCATGGCGTTTTTTTGGATTATCTCCGCTAATCCACATGCACTGCACATTCCGTAGGCTAAAATATGAAGAAGACCATCAAGCTGCTAACTTGCACTGGGATGTTATTTGGTTCCCATTGACGTCGTGCTATCGAATATGATAAGTAGAGAGGGTAGCGTCGTATGTTAGTAGGAAATGACCTGAGTTCCAAGTGACTACTAGTAGCAATTAGTAGAGGAATCCGACTGAAGCGGTGAGAACCGACGTCACCGTCTGCCACCGAATAGCAGTATTGATCTGGCAGCAAAGAATGGGCGTGAACCAGGCACCCGAACGGCAGAGAAGGCACGGCTGCGAATCAAGCCTGAGACAAAGGATTAGCAAGCCACAGGGCCGATGAAACAGCGCCCCCGATGCAGCGAGGGAGTCGCAGGAACAGCGCGACGGTGTGGCGGAGCACTCGAATGGGAGTCCATGACGCAAATCGCCTCAATGTCCGGGTCCAACACAGCTCAGTCGATCGTCATTCCCCTCTTTTTGAGTCGTGGAATCGTGATTCCTTCTCTTGTCTCCCTTCCGTTCGGCACTGGGTTGGATTTCGTATTCTGCGGGGCTATTTTCGCTGCTTCCAGCCTCCTACGTTGCTGGTCAGAGTGAGATCTCTTGCTTAATAGTAATCATCCAATCGTCGGGTGCCCTCTGCCGGGTCTTGCTCTCGATCTCCTCGACGAGACACACACGCACACTCTCTCTCTCTTGTCTCTTTCTCATCCGTCTTTCATCATCGGGTTGATGGGGATTCGACCGTGGGAGAGCTTCCAGATCACCGAAAAGGCGAGAAGCAGCAGCTCCCTTGACTCCACGGTTCTGCTTCCTGCGCCCTCTCCCACGGCGTGAAGTCTTGCGACAGTCGGATCTGTCCGTCGGTGCTGCGTCTTATTTTAAGTTTCGCACCACGTTCGCCCATAACTTGCGCCAGATCCCGATTAAGACAGCTCCTTGTCCTTCCGTTACACTTGCCCAACCTTCGCGGCCACTTATTTCCCCCACCTGCTCTTTGGCATCGGAGCCATCCCCAGCTCGACAGGGAGTATCGCTAGCAGGCGGGTCTTGTCTGTCCTCCTTGCGGGCCGACAGTGATATCCTGTCTGGTTCTGCCTGGCTGGCCCCCGGTCAAACATGTTTCGGCGCAAGAGGAGCTCATCTCATCTACAGGTACGTTCTGGGGAAATCGCCGGATGGGTTCTTTTATGGTACCGTTGTTTATTATTATTACCATTCTTCTTCTTTTAATCAAGTCGCTAACTTTGTGACTATCTACTTCCGAATACAGCCCTCTTTAAATGCGACGGAATCCCTTTCAGCGCAGAGCGCCGCCTCCCATGCCTTTCTCAGATCTCAGTCTTCAACGAGCGACCTGTCCTCGGCGGCGGCAGCAGCAGCCCTGCGGAATGCTGCTGCCACGCCGACGGCGATCGAAGATATCCAGACAAAACGGATGCTGAAGCGGCAGTCGTCTCTTACGTCGCATAATGGCCGATCCTTTAGTATGCCGGCCAACAGAGGTGGAGGTGGTCTTCGACGGTCAGGTAGCTCATGTTCGATGAGCTCGAGGACCTTTCGGGAACCGTCGCCCGATCGACCTGCTACGGCTCTTGGCCATGACTCCCGTTTGCCGTCCTCATTTGGTATAGGAAGGACGAGGTCGTTTGGTCGTCGTCGCTCCATTAGTCTAGACACACCAAGGCGAACAAATTCGATGCCGGGTAACCATCAGTCTCTGCGTGCTGCGAGTGCTGATGGAGTCAGAGCCCGCTCTCCCCCGAATTTTCTCGCGCGTGGCCACCGTCTAAGCACGGTGCACGAGGTCGAAAAGCCAGGTGTCCGGGAATCTGCCAATGGGGACGTTTATCAGCCAAGGCGTGCACACTTTGCCATGTCGACTGACCTACATTCGGGGGGAACTCGTGTGGCTCCTAGCAGACCGGTTGGGACTGCTGTCGCGGCGGCTCAGGCCGCTAGTTCGCGTAAGGATGCTGCTGTGCAAGCTGTCGGTTATGATGGAAGTTGGGCGCGGGGGGGCGCCAGCAGCCGGTTACCAGCGTCGGCGGGTGCCCCCGCTGACGGTGGTATGGTCCAGCGACAGCCGTCGACTCGCGTCACTCAGAAGAAGCGGACGCCAGCTTCACAGAAGGAAAGTCACCATGGAGAAAGGGAAGCTTTGCAGCAGTTCCGTGGCTCCGATGATGAAAGCCTTTCTCCTAGCCGAGTGTCAAATCGCCAGTTCCGGAAAATCGAGCAATCGCCTGAAGTTGATCACAGAGTTCCTCCTACGGAACCACCAGTAATCCAAGAGCTGCCGGCACCTGATATTAGGGACAAACAGTCACTCGCTCCACCAGAGGCTCCCTCATCTAGTGAACAGCAAGCTGTTGGCGAAGTTTCTCACATACGTCATTCTAGCAGTCCGGGCAGATCTGCGCATTTCTCCAATCAACTCTCTATGGCGAACGCTGTTGAGCATTTGCACGCGCCACCTCCAAGATCGATGTCACCCGTCAAGTCTGCTTTGAAACACTCGCCAAGGAATTCTCTGTCCCCAGATGCAAGAGCAGTCCATTCCTCAGGCGAATTGTCAGATGGAACATCGATCGCTTCCGACGATGGTTTCAAGGGCAGTCCTAAAAAGCGGCAGGTGAAAGTGAGCTTCGATGATGAGGCTGAGGTCGTGGGGGGTGCTACCAGTCCACCTACTTCTCCAGAGGGTCCATCTCCACAGGCTCCTCTTCAGGAGAAGAAGCTCAGGGCTCATTGGCTTAGCGTGGGCAAGAAGAAGCGCGCTCAACTGGAGAGTATAGGTGACGATGAATTTGGTCGAATGCTTAAGCCACGACCCGCTCTTCCGTCTTTCGGCAGCGTTCGAGATGTAAAGGATCCCGAACAGCGACCAGCTACTGAGGACTATCCGAGCGACAATGAGTCATCATCCTCTTCAGACTCTAGTTCAGATGATGTTGGTCCGTCGTCGGATGGTCATACTGTTGGTAGTCCAACAGGTAGTATTCCAGTTGATGACATTCCCGGTGGTGTTGCCCCTTCGAATGGGTGGTCAGCTGTGGAAGATAAACTTGCCGAAAACATTAAGCGGACAGTTTCTCCCGAAAAGAACCCGATAGAATCTACAGGTGTCGCAGCCGTTCTGGTTAATGACGCACCGTCCATCCCATTTCAGGCACCAGAAAATGTTGCTGAGGAGTCCGTGGACAGAGTCCGAAGCCCGAGCTTGAGAGCTGATTCCGAGCTACCCAAATCAGCTACTAAGGTGCAGTCTGAGCTACGAGAGCCTGAGAGCGGAAAGGAAAAGGAGACACTTGATTTAGAGCAATACGCGATGCCAGGAGATTTCCCGCCTTCGTCCTCCGAGGTTCCTCTTCCCGGTCCTGGTGAGCCGAGCGCAGAACAGGCACATGGAGAGGAAACTGGCGAATCCAATTTTACGAAAGCTGAAGACACTGATGACAGCGAACGGTCCAGTCAAGAGTCTCATGAGAGCGTCTACAGTGATGCCGCCGAAAGTATCCCTGAAGGCGATGGGTTTGGTTCCATTAATGCCATTGTAGATAGCCGAAAGCTGCCAACTGAAGCAGCGCTAGCTACCTTACAAGCTGGGAGTAGGCGACTATCAGAGCCTACCAATACCGCGGACACTTCTGGATCCGAAACTCCCACTGGGCCCCCATCATCTAACGCCAGCTCTCAGACAGCAGAAGTGCCAGTTATCTCGGAACCCAGCTCAGTGTCTGGCAGTCCAATGCCCTCGCGTGATTCTGCGGCCGAACCAGCTCCGGACTTCACTAAGCCCACCGAAGTTGACCTACCCTCACCAGCCTCGTCTCATCCACGTCAGGTCGAACAGAAGGGTGGCGCAGAGAGTGCTCCTCCCACCAAGACTGCGAAGAAGTCGAAGCGGCCTATGTTCGTGGGCGTGGATAGTGACAATCAACCAGTGCAGCCCGATGCTTATGGATTTGGCGGTCCTCTGCCGAATAGTTCCAAGAAGTATTCTTCTGATTCGCAACTGAACACTGGTGATGGACGGAAATTTAAGCCACAGACTGCGGCTGGTCCCGATCAAAAGGACAGTATCGCAACCGGCAAGAGGGAGCGACAGAGATTCAGTGGACATGTTCATTCTCAATCTGCGAATTTCTTCTCTACGCCTCGCAGAACGATGTCAGATAGCAGTGACTCGTCGAGCAGCTTCAAACGGTCCAGAAGATCTGCTACGAGACCCGATCATGTTAGCATGAAACGGACCCTGAGAGGATCCGCTGATGACTCGCACATCGAGCCCTCTCCCGGCAGTCCCACGTTGCCGGGAAATCCAAGACATCCCGGCACGATGGCTCGAACGCTCCGGGTCCCTAACAGTGCCGGCCCGAAGTCTTCGGTGTTCTCAGGAGGTGGCAAACGCTCAAAGGCGAAGGGCTCAAAATCAATCGGGCTTGGTTTCTCGTCACGCTTCGGTGACTCTGACGATGAAGGACGTCCGGCCCCTACGCCGCATTTCCGCAGCCGGTTTGACGACTCTAGTGACGAAGAGGGCCCTGTCAGGGGCCCTGCAGTAAGTGCTGGGAGCCCCAACCCCCACGTTGTTCGAGGTATCCCGCGTCGTGAAGGCGAGCGCGATGGGGATTCCACCGAGTTGGAGGATAGCTCTGAAGATGAGCAGATGTCCGCAGCAGCAGCAACGAACCCTGAGGCTTCTGCTCTGGAAGCCCTGGCCAGGTCGCGCGGTATAACCGTGGAACAACTGGAAGACTTCCTCAACCAACCGCCCAAGGGGCGAAAGTCTGGCCACCTGCTTCATCGTTTCCACATAAGGAAATCCAAGAACTTGGATAACAAAAGCGCATCAAGGCCCAATAACGATGGCACTGCATCGCTGGATACTCGCCTAGAGCATCTTCACCTAGGCCGGGGTAATCGAACGAGCGCGTCTACATCGCCAAAACTACAAAAGAGATCTGATGTTGATTCCCGGCCGCTTCATTCGTCAAATCGGGAACCCGAGCGTCCATACACTGCCGATGGTGCAGAAGTGAGCCAGAACGCTTACGGCGGAGAAGCATTGGATGTTGTCATTGCGCCGCCGTCGCCTCGAAAGAAGCGCTTCCCCATGCTACGGAGAGCATTCGGTCTACGACCCTGATTCACTCGTTTTATGTCGCTTGATATTACTGATCTATCGATGTCTGAATTTTGCGTATTCTCTTTTCTCTTCCTCCCCGTCTCTCCCCACTTTCTTTCACTTTTTGTTTTAATATTTTTTTTTTTTAATTATGGTCGGGTTTTATGTGACGATTATCTACAAGAGAAGGGTTCGATATTCTCTTTATTTATCTCTAATATATTGTCTAATCTATTCGAACGCTGTCGGTGAGACTAGCGATGTCATTACTAATTATATTTTGAGAGAAAGCAAAGAGGAGGCGGACAAAGTGATACGGCTGTGCTATGACAATGATATTTTCAAGATCCAAGAGAACGAACCGTCTATTATTGGTTAAGGGTAGATTTTCCCATGCCCTGGATAGGAGGGAACTGGTTTGGTTCAACAATCTTTTGATACCCATGAAATCTTTCTGCTTTACTTTCATTCTACGAAGTTGATGCTAGTCCTATCTACAATCATACTACGAATCTTACTCTCTCCCCAAGGGTGAATCTTTTGAATCTGGAAAGGTATAACAAAGTCAGAGGCAATGAGTGAGGATCTCTTCCATGCTGGGAGTTGATCATTTTGGGGTGACAGTGAGAGATTATTATTCCAGGCCAGATCAGGCAGCAGGAGGCCGGGGGAAAGAAAGTAGCCAAGTGATCGGCGACATGATGGAATTACCACAGAATTGCGAGATCAACAGCCACGACTTGAGGTGTGCACATTGTTTACAACTGGCCGCAGGACGCTTTATGGTGCACGAGTCCCTTAGATTAACTCTATGACTCCATGACTTTCGAAGCATCGGGTACAGTCCTCCAGGAGAGGTCCAACCTCTTGATTTACAACGCACATTCCCACCACCGTCGAATCGAAGGGGAGGGAGGGGGGGGAGCTATCCCGAGGCCCTCACCGTATCAGAGCTCCAGCTCAGCTCAGCTGCGCGCCGCCTCGCCGACTCGCAAACCACCTAAAGTTCGTCTTTGCTTTTCACCCCGGCAACCGTCCAATCGACCCGTTTCCGCGGATCGAATCGGAGACAACTGTAAGTTCAGGAGCGACGGTCTGCAGGGCCGACGGCCAATCTGGAACGGCTTGGCAGCGTCTCACTGCTGATTTGTAGGGCGGCAAATCGTGGGTTCTGTTCATTGGAGCCGATCTGTCTCAGCTCGAGCTGCATGGGTGGAACTAGTGTCGAGATATTTACCACAATTTTATGACGATGGGGGGGGGCGCCTCCGTGTTTAATCTGGGTGCTGGCCAGCCATCCGTGAGCATGTGAATTGAGCGTATTTATTGTTATTGCAGTGGCTGGAGTCTCGTTTTCCCCTACTATTAATGGGTGTGATGGTTATATTACTATTGTTGTTGTTGTAGTGGTTCAGGTATTACCGAGGTCCTGACGCGCGTGGTATTGTAAGATTGTTTTGTATACTGTACCGTATGGTGGTGTGGAGTCGGACCAGGTACCGCCAGGTACCAACGATATACCTAGGTACACTTCACGAACGATGCCAGCGCAGCACGCTGTTATTCCTGCAGTTAATGGCTATTATTCTGGGGTCGCCATGAGTGACAGAGCGAATGCTCGCAGTCATTGAACTCTGGACGACGTCGAATCTTGGGGGGGGGGGAGCTGGAGAAGGGCATGTATGGTATCCAGTGTGGCCATAATGCCACGGGCTGGTTAATCGCGACGAGGCTGGGAATGTTTGTTTACCTTTCGGTACGGACGGCGTACGCGGTGGGAAGCTCTGCAGCTCACTGCCGCCGACATAAACACTGCGTCTCCTCCATCCCCTCTCCCCTCTTCTCCTCCCTTCCCCTCCCCCATCCCTCCTCCTTGATATCTACTCCAACTTCATCTTCAATCCCCTTTCTAGAAGTGGAATTGAATTGCCTGTTTGGAGAATTGAAATAGGAACGCCAAGGGATTCTCTCTGCCTTCCGTTCCCTTTTCCGAGAAGACTTCTAAATCCCGTTTTAAGTCTTTTCTTGTCTCGCCTTTCGAGTTGTTTCGCAACAGTTCGAAAGGCATTCGAGGAAGGACGCCCAGAGGACAGTCAATCTGGACTTTGACGCGCGAGTTCCGATCCCATTCAGTGTCTTCCCGTCGTCGTACCGGAGTGACGCTGTCTCTGAGACTACTCTAAGATCGAGAGTAGAGGGAGAAGGCAAATTTGACCGCACTTCGCGCGTCGAACGGGAAGATACTCGAATCTCTGCTTCTCTCCCGGACTCTCGTGTCTACGGAAAGGAGGAAGTCGATATTCGCTATCGACCCGCTGCTGCAAACTACAGTCAGTCCTACGACCGTTACGCTGCTGACCGGCCTTACCCAGAAGTAGATCTTGCTCGTGATCGGTACGTATTACTTTTTCCCTATTTCTCGTGTTAATTTCTTTTGCTCTGTTTCAATTTTACTGCTTTTCTTTTTTTTTTCTTTACCTTGGTATTTCTGTTGTCTCGGATTATTATTATTGTTGTTTGTTGTTATTATCGACGGGTCTTGTCATTATTACGGGAGCGTATTGAGTGGAGCCGCGCTCTCCACTCGGCAGCTGCATCCATCCATTGCGTGGCGCCATGCGCAGCTATTGCAGGCGATGGCGCTGCTGAGACTCGTCTAAACAGCCTAAGCAGGGGCCAGAATCACCATTGGGCCCCCGGTGTGTCTTACTTGGCGTCCCTGCACTCTCTCTTACGTGTCCACCAAAACAAACATATAAACAAAAGTCATCCAATGAGCGGTGTCCGTTTCGTGTTTATATTATGGGGCTAACGCCTTTTCCTTCAGCTACCGCCAATCTACTACCACTGTTACTCGTGAGAACGCCCCTGTCTACGACCAGGCTCTGTCCAACCAGCTTGACATCACTGAGAGAGAGTATCGTCGCCGCACCAATCCCACCTACGACGTCAACGTCTCTCAAGACTCCCGCTATCAGTCCGGTGTAGACTCGTCCGACGACTACAAGGACCGCACCCTCGACGTCTCCTACTCCCGCGGCTTCCAACCAGAAGAGTACAGGGACTCCTACCAACCCCAGCCCGCCGACACTTACAGTCAATCTACTACCCACACTACTCAGGACAAATACTACCCTTCTCCGGCCGTTGAAGCTACCACCTCCAAGTCTACTGTTAAGGACGACGCCCCAGCTCGCAAAATGGGTTACTACGACGACGAGGGCCAGTACCACTCCTTCCGTCGCGGTGTGGAACGGGCTGTCAAGGGCATTGCCCACCCTCACCACCACGATGAATATGAGCGTGATGACATCTATGTCTCCGATGAGCGTGGTCCAACCCGTTATCGTGATGGAGTCCGGGAGGATGTCCGCATTGTTGAGCCCCGTGGCAGTGCCAACCCAGAGACAGTCCCTATCCCCTGCCACTTCGTCCGCATCGGCGACATCTTGATCCTTCAAGGTCGTCCCTGCCAGGTGATCCGTATCTCCGTCTCCCCCCAGACTGGCCAGCACCGCTACCTCGGTGTCGATTTGTTCACCCGCCAGCTGCAGGAAGAATCCAGCTTTGTATCCAACCCATCTCCGTCCGTTGTTGTCCAGACCATGCTGGGTCCTGTCTACAAGACCTACCGCATCCTTGACCTCCGTGACGACGGAAAGCTCGTTGCCATGACCGAGACCGGTGACGTTAAGCAGGGGCTTCCAGTCATCTCCCAGGGCCACCTGTTCCGCAGGATCCGTGCTGCCTTCGCTGATGGCCGTGGCAGCGTCCGTGCTCTCGTCATCAACGATGGTGGCCGTGAGCTCGTCGTTGACTACAAGGTCATCCACGGCTCCAGACTGTAAATGCGTCAAGCCCTGCCGGACCCACAATTTATCTGCCCATAGTCTTGTGGTTAACCCCATAGGTTGTTCATCGGGGCGGAAGCGTGTTTTGGAACTTTGAAGCGTCAACATTGGAGCATTTTTATATATTTTCCTATGTATCTTTCCTTTGTAACTGGCACGATGGACTATCAATGAAAACATCAGTTGTTGGAAAATACTGAAATATTGGAATCAAATCTCAGTTCATGTATCGGATCTTTCGTTCTCTCATGTCTATGTAGTCATAATGCTTATGCCGCTGTCGCTATTGTGCTGCTTGGTATTTAGACTGTTGACTTCGGCCAATATATAAAGTGGATAGGCGGTATATATTTGTGCTTTTGCGTTTGGGCCCAGCTTCCTTTGTATTGCTCATTTGTGGGTACAGCTTAAGTCCATGCATACTATATTGAGTTACGTTGAAAGAGGCCAAGGCCAGTACGATACTGGCTTTCTCGGTATGCTTTTCAATCTACAACGGATCCATTTCATATCATCTTTTAAGGAACATGACCCAACCCTAAATACAGAAACCATGAACACAAGTAAAACCCCCTTATTGCGTTTTCTTAGCCTTTAATGCACTAGAAGGCGGCTCTGAATAAAGCCAAACGAGGACAAATGCAAGGAAACCAGCAATAACCGACCAAAGACCACCGATATAGGTCCAGGCGCCGGTGATAGCCCAGCTGCGCGGGTACTCGTCGTGCGCGAAATGGCGGATCGTGATCTCGTGCTTTTCTTCGATATTGCTGAGGAAGGGACGCTTGTAGTTGATGCGGAAGGAGAAAATGCCATGCTGGTCTGGGACGGTGAACTGGGTGCTGAAGACAGTGCTGTTCTCCGTCTTGCGCGTGGGCTGGAGATCCAGGCGGTAGAACGGGGAGAGCATGGTGAACTCAAGCTGGAGGGCGTCTTGCGCTGGGACCTCGAAGGGACCGTAGTGGTCTTTGCTGTACTCAGAGATTTCGATGTTGAAGACCTGTTTTTTTTGGGGGGGGCAGCCGTGTCAGCTTGGTTTCTTTTTTTTTTTTTTTCCTCCTTCATGCCTACAGATACGAAAGAGAGAGAGGCCACGTACGATGTCATTCTTGATGCGGTAGATACTCGGGTTCAATTCCTCCGGAGTCTCCTGCAGGTAATGCTCGATCTTGCCGACTTTCAGAACACCCAGCTCCTTGAACGTCCACGAGGTGAGTTGCTGCGCGAACTCGCGGTTGACCGTGGTTGTCTCCTTCTTGTCACCGGGTTTCTTGGCCTTGGCGGAGAACCATTGGTCCTGCAAGCTCTCCGCAGAACCGACGACGGTGAAGCGGGCCGAGTTCCTCGCCTGCATGGTTGAGATGAGAGCCAGCTGAGAGCCAGTAGCCGTGACTTCCTCGACAGAGGCCAAGTCTTCCTTGGGATTGTAGCTGTAGGCCGTCGCGGGGGCTCGCAGGATTGGCGCGGTGAGGGCACTACTGAGTCCTAGAGTTTGGGGCGCGGCTCGTGGAATCGCCAGGAGCCCGTCGCCGGAGAAGAAAGCTTTCGTGTCGTTGCGGAGGGGCGCTGGGCGTCGGAGGAGAAGGACATCGTGTTTCTCGCTCGCGGACACGGCGTCATAGTCGAAATGGTCGACAACAACGGAAGACCGGTCGGAGGATAGCTGGATATCGAGCTGATCGAGCAGGATATTCGTGGCACTGGGCGTCAAGGACTTGCCGGAGAGGGTGAGCAGGACGTTGCCCTCTTTGTTCATGAATTCGAGAATATTCTTGGGAGACAGAGAAGGCCCGAGTCCTGAGGCGCCATAGGTTGTCAATTGCACTGTGGCATACATCTAACCCGGGGGGGGAGAAGGTTATCTATCTAACCTTTTGACTTCGGAGGGAGGATGAGCAAGTGGTCGTATGCTCTCTCTCCAAGATGGAACAAGGACAGTTTGTCGTCCTTGGGAGACTCGAAAGAGATTTCATATCCTCGAGCTGCCAGTGCCGTCAGATTTCTACATTGCACCGGTTCAGCTTGGGAATGTCAAGGAGAATAGTCACCTTCCAAGTCGCTCCATAATGTAGAGTATAGGCCCTTCTCTGCGGCATCCTCTAGGACAACCAAGAGGCGGTTTCCGGAACTGCTCAGCGCATTCACCGCTGCAAGAAAGCCCAGGAGGAGGAAAGAAATAAACCATCGCATCTTGACGAATGAAACCCGCGCAGCGGAGCCACGAAGCAGATAATTGAGAAGGCAGAATGCGAGCTGGAGCTGGGATGTCTCTCAGTCTGGCAACGTGTTTGGACCGAAGAAATGCCAAGAAATCGAACCTCCGACTCGAGCTTCGTCACTTTCGACCTCGCCTTTTCGTCCTCCCTCCGTCGCGATCACCGCGCCCCTGCAATTCCTCCGTCGCCGTCTCTTTTTCCGCTCGGAACCATTCCCTCGCCCGACAGGGAGGATCGTAGGAGTTTTTGTATTTACCTCAATTGAACTGATTACCGTTTCCCCGAAATCCCCTCCATTCCGCCGCCGGTTCCCTCCCCCCCCTCTCTTCGCAATATGTCGTCCCCTCAGTTCTGGTCGACTCCTCTCCGCTACCTTCGCTGGGCGTCTCACGAAAAGCCTGCCATATTCTACTCCATAATCCTCGGTTCTCTGGGTCCGGTTGCGCTTGCAGTTCTGCCCCCGGCTCGGCGGTATTTCGGTGATGTTGACCCAGAACCAATTCCGTTGACATATCCCAGTAAGGATATATCTCCCTTCACCTTTCGTCCAATTCTTATTTCCATTTCCATCGCCATGTTTTACTTGTGTGTACTGATCAATGTATCCATTGGAAATCCAGTTCGGAAGGGTCCGCGAGTGATTCCGAAAGGCTTCGATGACGAATAGAAACAAACATTTCTTGCGCGGGGAATGATACATTAGAGGTTGCATGCTTTTGATCAGTATTGTGCACTGTGCGAATCTGTATTATCCAAAATTATACGGGAAAGAATATGAGCGTGTCCGTCCTGTTAGGCTTTTGGCAGTAATAACCACCGCGAAGTTCGCAATGTACAGTCGACGATTACTTCTGGGGCCAAGAGCCTTTTGGCAGGGAATATAAGACAAACAAATGCTTAAATGCAGTGGTTTCAAGTTTTCTGGCCATTTCAGGGCTCGGTGGTGCGGATGTTCAGTATTTCGATGATGTTCCGCGGTCTCCTGTCGGATTTCAAGGGTACAGACTGAGCGCGCTTATAGTGTGTTATATACGTAGAAGACATTATACGAGAATACCGTCATCTTTGCCCCCTTCATTACGCTTACAATTCTCTGTTGTTCCAGTTGTTTTGGATGATCCCATATTGTCTCGTCGTCGATAACGCGGAAGACTCCTCCGGCTGTGAGGCCTCCAGCAATGTCAGCCCAGTGACTGTGAAGTATGCTGTAGAATACATGGAGGATGCTAGCAAAACTAGGGATATACTTTGCACATTCAACGAGGTAGATGAAAGGACAATAGATCGCCGATTGACGCTGGCTGGTCGGCGACGTCGCTGTCGACGCGGCCGGCGAACCGTGGATAAGAATCCCAATACATTCCTCAATTCAATTGTGCCATCAAAGCTCCAAACATCCCTCCTCGTGTACTCAAGACAAATTCAACCACGAGGCAATTGATAAAACATGACTTCTTCCTCCTTATTCCGCCGCCTGTTACCGAAGCCGGTCGCCAACAAGGGCTCTGAGCTGCGCGACCACCAGGCCAATGAACGCACATTCCTTTCCTGGACCCGTATGGGTCTCGCTTTTGCAGCCATGGCACTCGCTCTGGGACGTCTGAGTATCATTGATCATGTCTTCAATCCTCAACAACAACAACAACAACAACAACAACAACAACAACAGAGCCCACCACCACCCGGGGAAACCCGACAGCAGCCGTCATCATCCCGTGTCCCCGGAGTTCCAGTCCGGGAGCAGAGTCGGATGGGCATGCTGAACGCTCAGCAAGGGAACAAGAACGACCTCCTTGCCAGTCGAATATGTCAGGCGATCAGTATCTGGTCGTTTGGGTATGGCATATTTCGGTATGTTTCTGTCAGGAGGAATTTGATACGGGGTACTTATGTTCCGGCTATTTGGGGGCCTGTCATGATGACCGCAGCCTCTCTTTGGGTTTTTGGAACTACTATCGAGATGGATTGGAGGCTTCCCGCGTCGTCTGTATGGGAGAAGCAAGATGAAAATAAAGCCAGGGCAGATTGACCGAGTTAGAGAGGAATGACAATGATAACGATGGCAATGTTAGAACCGATAGACGTAGACTAGTTGTGTCTTCAAAGAGAAATACAAGATCCTCCCAAGAGATACTCCGATTCTGGCTCTAGTGCCATTGAGCTATCCCGTGTTCCTAATTATCTATGGAAGTTTTCCGCTCGTTACATCATTACTTTCTTCCAATCCCTGAAAGGGTACATCCACATCCAATATAACCAGCCGGGCCGAAACAAGATCAGATCACATCCTGAACACGCCAAATCGAGTCTCTACATCCTCCGCTTTTCCGCCCAGAGCAGCCGCCAAACTCAACCCCAATACACGCCTCGTGTGCGCCGGCGGGATGACACCGTCATCCCAGAGGCGCGCAGATGAAAACACGGCCTCGGATTCACGGTCGATGCGCGCTTTCAGCTCCGGGTCTGCTGTGCGACCGACGGCCTCCATGACGGCCGAGAGCTGCTCGGAGCCCATTACACCGATCTTGGCATTGGGCCACATGAAAAGGAAACGGGGAGAATATGCACGACCGCTGTGGAGGATGTTAAGTTAGCGTTATGAGAGGTTTATCGCTTCTGATGGTGGCGGGAGGTCAAGGTATATCGAACTCACCACATGCCATAGTTCCCTGCTCCAGCGCTCGAACCGAAAACGACGGTAAACTTGGGCACATTTGCACACGACACTGCGGTGATCAACTTGGCGCCGTTCTTAGCAATGCCGCCCTTCTCTGCATCGGCTCCGACCATGAAGCCGGAGATGTTTTGCAGGAAGACGAGAGGGATATTGCGCTGGCTGCAGAGCTCGATGAAATGGGCGCCCTTGACCGCAGACTCGGAAAAGAGGATACCGTTGTTAGCAAGGATGCCGACCTGCGTGCCGTAGATTCGCGCGAAGCCTGTAACTAGAGTGCTGCCGTAGTCTCGCTTGAACTCGGCGAACTCACTGCCGTCGACAATCCGTGCGATGACTTCATGGACGGGGATTTGTCGCCGCAGATTGGTCCCGACGATGCCGTTCAGTTCGTTAGCATCGTAAAGAGGCTCTTTGACAACGGGTGATGATTCTCCCGCGGCAAGGTGTACCGGAAGGTTTGTCTTAGGGTAGTTGAGATTTGCGACGGACCTGCGTGCGAGAACGATCGCGTGCGCATCGTCCACAGCCAGGTAGTCGGTCACTCCGGAGATAGTACTATGAAGATGGCCGCCGCCGAGATCCTCCGCGGAAACAATTTCTCCCGTCGCAGCCTTCACCAGCGGAGGCCCGGCGAGGAAGATCGTACCCTGGTTCTCGACAATGATTGACTCATCGCTCATGGCCGGGACGTATGCACCGCCAGCCGTGCATGCTCCCATTACCACGGAGATCTGAGGAATTCCCATCGAGCTCATCCGAGCTTGGTTGAAAAAGATGCGTCCGAAATGTTCTCTGTCAGGAAACACGTCTGCCTGATAAGGTAAGTTTACGCCGCCAGAATCAACGAGGTAGACGCAAGGAAGCCTATTTTCCTCCGCGATTGCCTGCGCACGAAGATGCTTTTTCATCGTAATGGGATAGTATGATCCTCCCTTGACGGTGCTATCATGGGCCACAATCATGCAGGTGACGCCTTCCACTGTCCCTATCCCGGTTATAATACCTCCAGCCGGGACTGATTCTCCAGGATACATGTCGTGGCCCGCCAGAGGGGAGAGCTCGAGAAAGGACGTTCCCGGGTCGATAAGAGAAGTGACCCGGTCTCGTGGTAGCACTTTCCCTCTGGCGATATGTTTATCTTTCGCCTTCTGTGGCCCTCCCTTGGCAATGGTATTATGCAAATCGGCCATGTTGTCCAAGAGCTGCTGCATCTGTCTTGCATTGTCCTGGAACTCTGACGATGACGTTTCCACGGCGGTGGGCAGAACAGATATGGCAGAGGCATGAAGTGGGTGCGTATAATTGGAAATCGGTCTTGACGATGGACGTAATGGCAGGCGGTACTTTGACGCGACATGCTGTTGAGATGCGAGTGGTCTGGTCGCAGCTTTTGAGCTCAACCCCCGGAGGAGGAGGAGCGGAGATGGAACTCGCATTGTACTGCGGGGAAGGAACCTAAGAAGAGAGACGGGCGCTTCTCCTTCTTCCGCAGTACATTCGCAAAAGAGCAATAGCTGTAGCCGTACCGGAGGGAAGAGGGAAGAGGAAAAGAGGAAAAGAGGAAAAGAGAAAAACAGAGCAGTTCAAGGTCCCTGAGCCGCAAGAGCCAGTAGTTGTTGCCAATGCTCACCCGCTGAATTGTGGAGAGGCGGAGCAAATGCGGAGAGCGACGATTGCCGACTGTACCCGGCCGGGGTTCGCCAGTTGCGTCGATGGTCGCTTGTACGCTTTCCGGCTCGCATTGAATGCGAAATGTGTCTTCGTTATTCTACTTCTCGCCGGTCTTTTGCTTCGCAGATTTCCAGACTGCAACAAGCCCTCCCATTATGGCCACGCCAGCCCTTCCTTCTCTCTTGAGGAGCTCTGTAAGAACTCTCTGCAGGATCCGCAGACCGCTTACTGCCGTCCCCGCATTTCGGGCCCTATCAACGAAGCATCCGAAGGGCTTCGAACCGCCCACGGACGAGGACTTATTAGAGCTCCGGGAACGAGTTCAGGAGTTCACTCGTTAGTATATGCATACCTATTCAATTCCTCGAATACCGGCGAGACGATGTTGCTAACAACGTGGTTTTCATTGCGGTCATGGTGCAGGAAGAGAGATCCCCGAAGAAGTCGCTGCGAGTACAGACCAACAAAATGAATTTCCAGCAGGGATGTGGAAGAAACTGGGCGATGCAGGGTTTGTATTTTTTTTTTTTGGCTCTCTTTGACCGATCGCCTGATGACGGTCTCTAATTGTCGCCTAGATTCCTCGGCGTTACCGCTAATGAAGAGTACGGGGGACTTGGAATGGGGTACCAGGCGCATTGCGTGGTCATGGAAGAAATAAGTAGAGCATCAGGTGCGTTTACATGTTCCCCCATCCCCTCCTCCTTCTTTGCCTTCCTTGTCTTGCACCCTTAGGAGAGTATGCTCACATCTAGCGAAAAACTAAGGAAGCATTGGATTGTCCTATGCGGCACACTCACAACTATGCGTGAACCAAATTTCCCTCAATGGATCGCCCGAACAAAAGGCCCGCTTCCTTCCCGGTCTACTTTCTGGCGACAAGATTGGAGCATTAGCCATGTCGGAACACTCTGCCGGCTCGGACGTGGTCAGCATGAAGACGACAGCCAAAGCCGTCGACGGGGGCTGGGTGCTGAATGGAACAAAAATGTGGATCACAAATGTGAGTATGTCACGTTCTGCACTTCCATTTTATTGATATGAAAAGGCCGGGAAGGGGGGGCGAAAGACTCTAATATCGCTATTCTATTCATTAACAGGGGCCGGACGCGGATTACATCGTGGTATACGCCAAAACAGAACCTGAGAAAGGATCTAAAGGAATCACCGCATTCATCGTGGAGAAGACATTCCACGGTTTCTCCTGCGCCCGGAAACTAGACAAGTTGGGCATGCGCGGTTCTAATACCGGCGAGCTTGTCTTCGATGGTGTTTTCGTCCCCAAGGAAAATGTCCTGGGCGAGTTGAATCGAGGCGTCAAAGTTCTAATGGAAGGCCTGGATCTGGAGCGACTTGTCCTGAGCGCTGGGCCACTGGGGTAAGTATAAAGGTCCATTTTGCATGTGTACCGGTTTTGACTGCTAAAGAAAGTAACCACCACTAACAACCCGTGAACAAGTATAATGCAAGCTGCCCTAGACCTCGTCCTCCCCTATACTCATGTCCGCAAACAATTCAACACCCCCATCGCCCACAATCAGTTTATCCAGGGCAAACTCGCAGATATGTACACTAAGCTTTCGGTATCGCGAGCCTACACCTACACGACGGCGCGGCAGATTGACAACGCCGCCGTGGCACCCGGGGAGCTGCAGATCCGCACCCAGGATTGTGCGGGGACGATCCTGTACGCGGCCGAGAGGGCGACAGAGTGTGCGCTGGATGCTATCCAGCTTATGGGGGGTAATGGCTATATCAATGAAATTCCTGCAGGGAGACTGTTAAGGGATGCCAAGTTGTATGAGATTGGTGCGGGAACGAGTGAGATTCGCCGTATGGTTATCGGGAGAGCTTTCAATAAGGAATATTCTTAATTTTCCTTAGTGTTTTGTATTTCTTTTCCCTTGTTATTATTCCTAGATCTGCAGCGGTCTAAAAAGGCACTATATTATATTGACCGTCATTGCTAACGAAGTACAGCAAACGTAGCCAGCCCAACGATAGTTGAGCTCTCATGCACTTCAATGTCTGGCCTGGACGGACAGAAAAACACAGACGCTTTAGTTTTCAGAAACGACCTAGCATGTAGGTAGTCTCGAAGCTACCGGTAAGGAAGCGGATAAATTCACTTCACACTGTTCTTTACCCTAGCCGACTTCCGCAATCCGCTCGAGAGTGGATGTGTTTGGCCTATATGATCCTGATTGGTCTCCTTTATATTGGGCGTAGTCTTTCGTGATCTAGGCTTCTTGATCTCGCCACGAGCAGACTCGTGGCCATTAGGCCCGGTGTCAACTGAAGCTGATGCTTTGCGCTTTCTACCGTTCAAAGAAGGCGAAGTGCCTACCGTTGTAGAAGGGTCATCCGGGCCCGTCTCGCTCGAGACAGATGACATTTGTGTCTGGGCTGTGGAAGCTAGGTCTGAGGAAGAGGGTGTCTCCATCTCGGAGGTGTCACTCAGCTGTTTATTGAAATAGTCCACTGGCGAACCATCCACGGTCGGGTTATGGTTGGGGCTACTCAAAAGATCGACAGACAATTCTATGTTCCTCCCGGTGAGACTTGGACGCGAAGGCTCGACTCCTGGCATAGCACCAGGATCTTCTGTGACCGGTTCAGCAACTGTCGATGGAATCTCTTTCACCTTTGATGCCAAAGGTCTATCCGGCAGTGAGTCAGTCGCCGCCTCCGACTTTGTAGAATTGAGTGTCTTCTTCCGTATCCAGAACTGATCGTTCGAAGGATGAGAGTGCTTGAAAACTTCCCGCCAGTTCTTCAACAGGGCTACCTTTTCCCCATTGCCCGGCTCGTGCAGTTGGACGATGTTGTCATTCTCGTGGTTGGGATTCTTCCACACGACCGCTCGGAAGGTTGCGATATTCATCTTCAATGGCTGCTTCTCCCCAGCAACATTCACAGCTGGCAGATGAGTGACATCAGAGACACTACTGGGCTCCTGCTTTCGCTTCTCCGACCGCGTTTTGGTCAATTCATTATTTCCAAGAGCCCGCTGTCTCCGCACAGCAGTTGGCGCTTCATCGTAGTAATCGTCTGACTGTTCGTCCCAGTCGCTAAAGTATTCTGCTGCTTCAAGAGATGGATCGTCAACGGGGACAGCGTCGTGACTCGTAGCTCCGGCCAGTTGATCCTACGTCAGTCAACGTGTTAGCAGGAGGACATAGACAGCACACTAAAGAGGAAAGGATTATCACTGACAACAAGGTCACTGTCAAAGTCATCGTAGTCGTCGTAATCATCGTAATAATCGTCGTCGTCGGACAGGTAGAGCGCCATGACGGAGGTAAGTTGTGCGGAGGGGTACGGAGAACGCAAAGGTCAGGGCGTAGTACACCACCAGGACCAGCCTGGCATGAGCCTGAAGCTGGTATAGTCGGCAGGAGAAACTGCAGGAACAGTCTATAGAACAGATGACGTCTATCCCTCACAGCAAATATACCTGCAAGACAGGGAGTTGCAGGGAATGGACAGAACTTCGCAAACGGGGAATCTATCGTGTTCCAACCTGCAGAGGGACCCCTCAGAGAAAACCCATGGGTGACGAGAGAAAGAGCGAGGTGAGTAGGGTTGGGAAGGAGGGTGTCTATCACCACCACCACAAGGAATGCTGGATCTGACAAAATCAGCCCTCTTTGTCGGCCAGACAAATTGGGTTTAGCTTATGTTCTGCCTCCGATTCTTTGTGTTAAAGATCACGTGCGGTCTTCCCCGCAAAGTTCGCTTTGCGTCGGCTAACCCGTGTCACGATCCGCACTCCGGACGCAGGACAACTTATGCATGTGCTGATGCCGGGGGGATAATGGCTGCTTGTGCTTCCCACTCCTCCGTCCCTTCTTCGATAATCCATCCAAAACATGTTGTATAACTGAACTAATAGTATCCTCTCTTCGATTTGCCAACGTCCTCGAGCCAGTTCCATTTGCTGGCTCTCAGGCCGGAATGCCGCTCTCCTCATTTCTCCGCACGACGCCGCGTCTGGGGCAGATCGTGGCTCGCAGGACTGCTTCCAAGGTCTCGAATCTCCCCAAATACCAGGGCTCTCTGGATTCAATTCTCATTGCCAACAGGGGAGAGATTGCCTTGTATGTTTGCTCACAGACCTTGTGTGGTCTCTATCCATGCATAGCTCCGCTGACTATGGTCTCTGTGAAGGCGAGTAGGGCGGACCGCCGCTCAACATGGCATCCGAGTAACTACGCTGTACACCGACCCTGATAGCCAAGCTCAACATGCTTTGAGTTCTCCATTTTCCTTCAATCTAGGCTCCGTCTCTGCGTATCTAGATGGAGACCGTATTATTGCTATTGCAAAAAGAGAGGGCTGCCAGGGAATTCATCCGGGCTATGGATTTGTTAGTCTTACCCCTTTTGGATCCCTGGTTACTCGGCTAATACGATTGAGGTACCTCTGTCTAGTTGAGTGAGAATCCAGAATTTGCGCGAAAATGTACAGAGGCTGGGCTAGTCTTCATCGGGCCTCCGTGGAAAGCTATTGAGGACATGGGAGATAAGAGGTACGCAACTTTCTTCAAGATACGGGCGGATATAGGCAATCATTTTACTGAGAAACTCGAAGCCGGTCGAAAGAAATCATGACAGCAGCGGGCGTACCCTGTGTGCCAGGATACCACGGGACGAACCAAGATACCGAGTTCTTAGAGACAGAGGCGGACAAGATTGGATACCCAGTACTGATAAAGGCAATCAAAGGAGGTGGTGGGAAGGGAATGCGCATAGCGAGCTCGAAATCCGAGTTTCAGGACCAGCTCGAGTCGGCGAAATCGGAGGCGATGAACTCATTTGGAGACGACCACGTGTTGGTCGAGAGGTATATTACCACGCCACGACACATCGAAGTGCAGGTCTTTGCAGACAAGCACGGGAATTGCGTCGCGCTAGGCGAGCGGGATTGCAGTGTTCAGCGGCGACACCAAAAGATCCTCGAGGAGTCACCGGCCCCGGATCTACCAGATACGAAGAGAAAAGATCTTTGGGAAAAGGCCCGGGAGGCTGCATTGGCAGTGGGCTACGAAGGTGCTGGCACCGTGGAGTTCATCTTTGACAATGACACAGGCGAGTTTTTCTTCATGGAGATGAATACCAGACTACAAGTTGAGCACCCCGTGACGGAGATGGTTACCGGCCAAGACCTAGTACACTGGCAGATTCGGGTGGCAGAAGGCGAGCCGTTGCCATTGACACAGGAAGAAGTTGAAGCCAGAATAGCCGCTGGCGGGCATGCCATCGAGGCGAGGATATATGCAGAAAACCCCGAACAAGGCTTTATACCCGACTCTGGCCGTCTGCTGCATGTCCGCACACCGAAAGTAACCAGCGATACCAGGATAGATGCAGGGTTTACCGTTGGAGACGACGTTTCTGCGCATTATGACCCGATGATCTCGAAACTGATCGTCAGGGGTGCTACCAGACAAGAGGCGATCCGCAAACTGGCATCTGCTCTGGAGCAGTATGAAATTGCTGGACCGATCACCAACATTGAATTCTTGAAGACCCTGTGCGAGAGTCGCGACTTTGTCGCCGGCAAGGTCGAGACCGGATACATTGAGAAACACCGCTCCGAGCTGTTTACGAAAGCGCGTATTGAGAAGGAGGTCCTGGCACAAGTTGCCTTGGCATACCTCCACAGTGACAGTGGCAAAGGTATCAAGGACGCGGGGATCACAAAAAGCGCAGGAGCTCCTAGTAGCATCGGCTTTGGCCCGGGCTACCAAGACCGGCGATTTACCTTTTCCAGCTCCAAAACAGCAGAGGATGGGACAGTTTTCGACGTCGACGTTCAAGAAATCGGTGCGAATATGTTCAATGTGAGGGTTGGAGAGGATGTCTTTGAGCGAGTGATCAGCCACGTCGACCCGATTTCGCGGGTAGTCACCTCCTTCTTTCCGCACACGCGACTGGACACCACCGTGATCTTAGACGAAGACTTGATCGTTGCATTTCAACGAGGGACTCAGTATCGATTGACGCTACCGCGGGCGAAGTGGATGGATAAGGCACTGGGCACCAAGGATGTCGCCAACAGCGTGCTGGCACCGATGCCATGCAAGATCCTGCGGGTAGAGGTGGAAGCAGGGGCATCTGTGGAGAAGGACCAGCCGCTGGTCGTGATCGAGAGCATGAAAATGGAGACGGTCATCCGCAGCCCGCACCGGGGCGTGATCTCTCGAGTGATACATCAACCAGGAGTAAGTAGTCCAATTTCCGTGCGGCATTAATATAAACAGGTCCCGCGTGACTCTGTGCGGGCCCGTGTTCGCGAACCACGGGCTGGTCTGGCCGGGTGGCGCACGGGCCCTCATCCAGGGTTCCGGCGCGTTCTTTTGGCCTTCGAAAATCCCCACTGCTTGCGACCCCTGGGAAGCTTACTAACATGCACGTACCTTGCAGGATCAATGTAAGAGCGGAACACCGCTGGTTGAATTCGCCGGGGATGAGGCTGCTTGACACGCTGCGTGTCATAGAGAGCAGCGAGTCATTGAGCAATGACGGTGGGCAGTGCGAACGGAAGCAAGCGAGGAGAAAAGAAAAATCTGGCGAAGATCCGAAGATCTGACGTGGTGATCCTTCTCAATACAGATTACAGACTGGGACGCGGCACCAGTTAGATTGTGCCAAAAGGAAAGCGGTAAGGAAGCGCACTGTGGGTAACAAAAATAAAATAAATAAATAAACCAGAATATAAATAAAATGGCTTATCGCGCTATTGTTTAATGTACCTCTCATCATTATTATTGTTGTAATGCGGCCGGGGTCAGCAGCGCCTGCAACACGAAAAGCAAACATGGCGCCAGACGAAACCAAGTCATGCGGAACATGTACATTGGTCACGGGAAGGGTGCGTCGCGGGGAAATTGCGAGCTCGGGAGGCGTTCGGTCGTTCCAGAAGCTGTGAAGCTGCGGCGATGGAGCACAAGTGTCAAGCTCTACTTAAAAATTATTAATAAAAACATGAGAGAAAACGTCCGGCGAACCGGCGCAAGCCATCTGAGTACCTGGGTACCTGGATACTTCCATCTATCTAAGTGGTGAGATGGCAGCTGGTGGATCGTCTAGACTACCCAGGTTTTCCGGCCCTCGCGACGCTCCCATTCTCGGTATCCTTCCACTCGGATCAACTTAGCTTTCGGTTCGGAAGCCGGTATTGAAAAGCTGGGTGATTAAGGCAAATCTGCCAGGATACCTATCAGAACAGCGCAGACGGGGATGGGATGGGGAAGGTGGCAATACGCTGGAACAGTCATCGAAGATCAACAACCATGGTAAAGAAACGGAGTCAAAAAAATTTCTGAACAGAAAATCATTACTAATAATAGAAAGTGAGAAAGGAGACACGCAGACAGCTGATACGATATCGTATCCTACAGGTCTATCCAGTAGTGAACCAGTCTGGCGATCCTGTCTCGTCTGTCGTTTCAGCCGGATGGTGGAAGCTGCCGGGTTACTCTTTTCTAAAAAAAAAAAATAAAAAGAAAAAAAGAAGAAAAACCCCGCAGGTCACGCGGAGCAAGGACTACAAAAAGAAAAGAAAATAGACTCCGCGGTCTAGGGAAAATAGATTAAAAAAATAAACAATAAAATAAAAACAGCAACAAGAAGAGAATACAAGCCGAAAATGGATTCCACTTCGGGGCATCGCATCATCCATGGATCCTTTCGGGGGAAGAGCGGCGCTGGCACTGGCGGAGCATCACCGCTCGGCTTCCATGGAGCTTCTGCGGCGACAATTCTGGGCTCGGCTTTGTACAGCATCGAAGCCGTGCCGTGACATCACCACGGTGTTCCTCGCCATTAATCTCACGGCCTTTCAGCTGCTTGAATCCAGCGTTTCCCATGCCATTGGCGGCTGGCTGGTCGGACCGTTGACTGCTCGTTGATCTTTTTCTTTTTCCTTCATAATAAATCTGTATTTTTGTAAGATGGCGTCGTCGTAATACACTGCTCCAGTGGAAATCCTATAGCAAGCCATGCTTCTTTACACCGCTCCTCATTGACCAGATGTCCTGCTTCGAGGCACCTTCGTACCCTCCTTTTGCACATATAGCCTCTGTTTCCCCGTCACAAACGGCTTGGAAATACTTTGAAAAACTCATCCCTTTTCCTTTTTTTTTTTGCCATACCGATCTCGTTTCCCTGACAAGACGTGGGGACAAATCTTATATTTGCTCCAGCGCATCCGGTCCACCTTGCCTCTCTCCATATTTTTTTTTTTTTGCTTTCTCTTTTTTTTTTTCCCCTCCCCTACCTCCTTTAATACCAGTCCCTCCCTCTCCGGACAAGGCTGTACTGTTTATTCTTTGATCCTTTCTCAGTACAGCTCACCCAAAAAGGACGATCACCTCCATAATCTACGAGAATGTTCAGCTTCTCCGTCGCCCGAAATGCCACCAGGGCTCTCCGCCCTGCCTATGCGGTTCGCAGTGTCGCAACTCCTCTGAGCGTCTCTACTTCTCGCACTTTTTCTTCGACAGTCCTGCGTGCCAACGATGAGAAGAAAGAGGGCGCCTCTCCTCATCCGGAGGGTGAATACGCCCGTACCGACGAGAATGTCAAGATCGAATATCCCGACGAGCGGGGAATCCCTCCTACTCCGATTGTACGCGGTCGCGGAGGAATCCATTTCAAGCGCACTCTACCTGAGTTCACGCTGGAGAAAAAAGTTAGTGTAGTTACTGGTGGTGCTCGGGGTTTGGGTCTGGTCATGGCGCAGGCCCTGGTTACTTCTGGATCTGATGTTGCCATTGTCGATCTGAACAGTAAGTGTGAATGGAATTGAAGTAGATTTTTATTGGGTGCTCTCTGTGCTAATTTTGCTACTTAAACAGAGACAGATGCCGACCTTCAAGCCAAGGAGCTGCTAAAGCAGTTCCTCAGCGAAAACCCCGGCATGGAAGAGTAAGTGTGAAAAAAAGGCCCATTTTCTGCCACTGTTTCCGAGCGTCGTTGGTTCATTTTACTGACTTCCCTTTTCTTCCGCTCTCAGTGAGGATCTGCCTAAAATCACCGCCCACTACTGCGACATCGCAGATCATGACTCCGTCAGTGCAGCCCTCGATGAAATCATTCAGCAGCACGGCAAGATCGACAACCTGGTCAACTCGGCTGGCTTCACAGAGAACTTTGACGCCGTCTCGTACCCTCCCGACCGGATGAAGAAGCTTTGGGGCGTCAACGTCGACGGCTCTTACTACTTCGCGACCGGCGTCGCAAGGCATCTGATTGAGCGCAAGGCTCCTGGCAGTATTGTCTTGATTGGCAGCATGTCTGGCGCCATTGTCAACGTTCCGCAGCCCCAGGCTCCCTACAATGCGTCCAAGGCTGCTGTGCGCCATCTCGCCTCCAGTTTCGCGGTTGAGTGGGCCAGGCACAACATCCGTGTGAACTGCATCAGCCCTGGATACATGCTTACTGCACTGTAAGATGACCCCTTCATATTGCATATAGTTGAACAGCATCTAGTAAACGCAGATACTAACCCTCTTTTTTTTCACTCTAGGACCGGCAAGATTCTCGACGAGAATCCCGAACTTAAGGAGAAGTGGGTGTCGCTTATTCCGTCTGGAAAGATGGGAACTCCCGAAGATCTCTCCGGCGCTGTGACTTTTCTGCTCAGCGACGCATCCAAATACGTTACCGGTGCGGAACTCCGCGTCGACGGTGGCTACACTGTGACTTAGAGAAACAAAAAGAAAAGAAAAGAGGGCTTCTATGATAGACTATTTCCAGCGCATTTTCCCTTTCATTTCTTTGTTTGTATTAAAGATGGTGTTTGTTTTTTTGTTTCTTAAATTCGGCTCTCGTTGCATGATACACGAGTTCTTTCTGCCCACTCAGCACACACTAGAGTGCCTGGCTTTTCTGTTACTTTCCTTCGATCCTCTTTGCAAGCGGATGGACAATAATCCTAAGTGTTTTAATTCCAGAGGCACAGATTTGATAGTTTCTGTGAAAGGAATACTTGCACACCACCTGATACTATTAATCTCACGCTGGCTCTGGATCTTTTCTGGACCAGGTTCCTGTAAAACACAGAGGAGATCTTGAGATGAAGGAATCGATAGAGGGCAAAAAGGACCATGTACCTAGTTGCTCTAGGGGTGCCAAGTGCACATACTCTGCAACAGACTACGCAAGATGCCTGTCAGGAACCAGCTGCCCTGTTCGAAGTGGCTAGAACGGTCTGTTTGATAGGAGCAAAGCTTGGGCCGGACCGGCTGCACTATCGTATCCCTGACGCCGACGGTCCGGCTGGGTGGGGTATCTCGCGCCTCTTCCTTCTGGACTGAGCTGGGGGCGATAATAATAATAGTTAACTGCGCAGAGCAACACCAGACATTTTTGTTCAGTTCCCCCGCATCCAATTCCTTCAAGTAAATGCGGTGTGTGCCGTATTCGTGTACTCTGCAGTCTGCACGGCGATGCAAATCCTTTGAGAATCTGTCGGCGCTCGAGCCCAATAAGCTGTTTCATAAAGCTGATCCTGGTTATTAGGTAGATGGTACGAAGTTACGCTGATTGTCCGTCCTGCCCGCGCGGGACGATCCCCGCACTGTGGAAGTAATTAGGCGTTGAGGTTGAATGATACGATCAACAGTCATGCATGCATGATAAAAGCATTCCTTCCTGCGGATAATTAAAGAATAATAATAGTAGTAGTGGATCTTTCCTCGAGCCTTCAAGTATGCCAACGCCCGTGCTTGTAATTCGCGGATTGCAGTGACTTGTACCTATGTATCGACCCAAACCCCGGGTCGATCCGAGATCCAGCAATCTGATCTATCGATGACATGTTATGACGGGACCTGTGTGATTTCAGATTGACCGGATGCTAGCTTTCTCTGAGGTAGGTTGTTTCACAGGACACCCCGGTGCTTGCGAATTCAAACAAAAGCAAATAACGCTGCCTACAGCGTACTGACTGAAGGCGTGGTTCCAGTTCGTGCTCCGTTTGGCGTTGGCCATCGCGCTGTCCTTCCCGCCTGGCCGTGGGCCCCGTCAGGTTGGCCGCCAGGGTGACCCTGACCGAGGATACCATTGGTTTCCTGCTGCTGAGGGAGTCGGATGACCTTCACTGAAGGCCTCAGGTCGCTCTTCCTCTGCGTCGCTCGTGTGTGTGGACTCTGCAGACGACTGCCCAGGTGCTTGCTCGTCTCGTCTTCCGAGGAAGGCAACTCCACAGTCACCTATCTTTTGCCGTCTTCCTCTTCCCCCCACAGCTATTGAGCTCATTCCCTATTTTCCCGCCAACACCAGCTTCATCCCAGATTCCTGGACAAGTTAATCCTACATCTAGTACAGCTGGCGTTTGACTTATTTTGAAATCTCTGGAGCCTTGTGGCCTCCTTCCTTGCTGGTGCTGCTGCCTTATCCTGCTCCACTTTCGAACTCACTCCCCTTGTGCTTCACTTTCTGTGCTGTCTGTCTCTGTGAGACCGTACAATACATCAACTACACCAGCATGACCGTACCTCCGCCTCACTCCCTGTTAATGCTGACGGGCACTGGAATGTTGCCCGTCTTCTGAGAGCTCGAGTCCTTGTCCGCGTCTCTAGGGACGGTGCCAGCTCTCATTTCTTGTCTAGAGAACACAGTCTTGACTGTATAGTTTCTCTAGAACGATCCGCTCTTCTTTTTCCATAATCGCGCAAGGAAAGCTTCGGCTTTCCAAGGATACCCTAAACAATCTGCGTCCTCCTCTTCGCCTTCTCAATATTCTTTGTTGCCCCTTCATACCGGAGCGATGCCTGACAGTCTTCCGGAGGGCCTGGTTGCGACAGCTGGAAGGTTCCTGTCATCGGAGCTAACGGATCTAGACAGAATTGAGATCGACGACATTACGCGGTTATGGAAAGGTACTACTTCCTGTTCGCAGGTTCTTTTTGGTCTGTCTTCGCGTGATTTGCTCTGACCAGGTTGCCCTTCTCTCGACAGTGTACCATACTGTTGGATCCGTACAAAGGAGCCAAGTCGAGCACCGGCTGGAGAATCTGTTCTGGAGAATATGGGGCGGCAAATGCATGCATACCACACTGCGTGGATCAATCGTCGCACGCTTGTTTATGGGTATATCTCAAGACAGCCCTTTACTTAGGCCTTCCGTCCCGCAGACTAAGCAGGTGGGAAATAACAATGAGAATGTGCGCAGCCGTTCGAACCCTCGCATAGCTCTACTCAGAAGTTGGCCTTTTCTTGACTAACTATTTTGTTTTACTCCATGGCCTAGGATCCTTCATCACGGCCCATGCAAAGTCCTGGGGCCCAGGGCAAGAGATCACAGCAGCAGCATTTGCGTCACCAAGCCCGACATCAGCCCCGAAGACCAGCACCGCTTCCTCCCATCCTAAAGAAGTCCGTTTCTGGGCCGCAGGGGGATCGGCCAAAGATGACAAGACTCCTTCTTACATCGCCAGGGGGACACAGTGTCACGCGCCAGCCATGGAACCCGCCAACTCCAGCTGGGGACCTGCTGAACCCCCGTGGACAGTCCTTCTTCTTGGCCGGTAGGGGGAGAAGCTCGAAGAGCTCGAAACGAAAGCCCGTCGTCATGCGGCACAAGTCCTCACACGGTCCACCTACGTCGGTCCACTCCCATCAGATATCTCCGAAGCCTCCGATTTCGCCATCTGAAACCCTCCCGAGTCCTGCTACTTCTCATCCGACTGAGGAGGTTCAGTTATCGAAGCCGCAGTTGTTGCGAGGCAAGTTTCATTTCTCTACCTATATTTAATGTGCCTGATATATCCAGTTTTTAGCTCTCCTTATCTGTCTCTCTCTGGCTCTTGTAACCTTGTCATGAAACCCCAACCCTAACAATCACGCACCCAGACCTTACAATACTATCCCCGGAATCTCTTGACGATGAAGAATCAAAGGAGATGTCTCCTAGCACTCTCACAGCTCAAAAAGCACCTGTGGCAATGGAGGATTGTCCAGTAAGCCCCGAATCACCGCTGCCACCTACCACAACAGGCATCGCTACTGGCGACGTCCACAGTCAAGTCAATACGAGGGCTTCGCCTTCCCTAGAACGACAGCGACAGGATATATACCAAGAGCAACCACAACCGCAGTCAATGAGGCTTGTTGACAAAGATTTCCGATCCCGCTTCGCTGAAAGCAGATTACAAGCTCAGAAACTCACGGAAATGCCGCTGGTGTCCGGTTTGAGGCGCGGTGGGGATTCAGAGCTCACAGAACAGTATGGACTCGACAGCACTCAGAAGGTCACGCTCTCACCAGATTCGGCCACCAATTTGGACGATATTGGTAGTGAACCGCGTGCGTTCCCTGCTGCAGCTCACACTTTCTCTTCAACTGCCGCGGTCACTGAATCATCTCATGTATCCCAGCAAGCAGTGTCGCTAGTAGGTGGGTTTGATCAGGGACGGCTCGATGTTACATCGTCCCCTCTATGTGTTGCCCCCTCGTCTTTGCCTATGTCTGCACCTCGGCGTCGCAGCCAACTGAGCCATCTCATTGAACAGAGTCGTGGCAAGGACCCCACAGGCCGCAGCGTTGAGCGCAATGAATCTCCCATGAGTCCCGTCTCATGATATTGGTAGGCACGGCGATGGGCATTAGTAGACCGCTTCGTTCCGCTGCTTACCTCTTCTGAGCGCTGCGTTGCAGCCGATTCTGTCCACTTTGCAGCAAGGAGATATTTGGAACCCAGGAACGTTGGACCCATAGACTGCATGATCTTGTATCCTTGCGTTTTCTTCCTCTAGTACTCTGGCTAGGGCCATTGCAGCAAATTCAAAACTATACAGCTTAAGCATGGACAAGTATGCAAGCAAGAGCATGCGTTCTAGGTATTGTCCTCATTGATAAGCACTTATCGCGGAGTACATCTTAGCATACTCCGCATTGCCTGATCAGGCCCGGATCACCGAACGCGGGGCGAGCATCACACCAGTAGTGACCGAAGCAAGGCAGCCTCAGTAAAATGGAATGCATGAGCTAGAGTTCTGGCTCTTGACTATTGTCGTCACTCCTAGATTACCCCTCACACCAAAGTAATCATCCGTATCTGTCTTTGCCATCGCGCCCACTTTTTACCCCGCCCATCAACCAGTCCATGCATTAATCCACAATAATGCGATTCAGTCTATCAACCAAACCTGAAGGGAAAATAGCCAACTCGCTTATATTCCGCAGAACGGTAGAAACAGCGCCCCGCCCAGTAGGAATCCGCAGGGAGACGATCACCGACTCCGAAACGCTCCTGTACGTGGAGCCCAAATACGACGCCCACTCCGCAGACGAATACACCATCAAATACGACTTCGACAACTCAACCGCGTACACAGTAACAGGCAAGAAGCACGGCGCGACATCCACGCGCGAAGTACGCGATGCATCAGGCCTGCCGCTCTTCGCCTGTCGGCGACAACGGCGCACCTCGTGGACGAAACCGTGGAGAGTGCAGTTACCCGGTAGGAGAAGTGGCGAGTACTACAACGACGACAACAACAACAGCAACAACAACAACGATGACCTGGTAGATATCAGGACGGCGTGGGGGTGGCCAGGAGGCGGGTACACGCTTAGTTTCCGGAATGCAGCAGCAGATCTAGATTATTCCGTGGGAGGAGAAGGAGACGAGGACGGACCGATCGAGGTGGTGCAGGTGCGGCAGACGAAGGCGCTCGTGCTACATATTGTGTCTGCGTTTGTGGATGGGCGCAAAGTCGTTGATATCCGCGAGGATACCGTGGTGAATAAGATTCTTCCTACTGGGTGGTTGCCGCCTAGGCCTGTGTTGAATGTGTTGGTTGCCAAGGGGTTTGATATGTGTTTGGTGAGTAGGGTGTCCTTGTCCGTTCTATGCGTAGAAGTGTCGTGTTAATAAGCTTCTTGACTTGTGGTCTTGTTTTTTTCCCTTCTGACTGGTATAGGCCACGCTGATTACGGTTATTATGCTCGATATGACTTTTTGTGCTACTGGGAAATAAGTACGTATGGGATCACATCCGCGTTTGTGTCTGTCTCCTTTACTCTGACGACCCCCAGGATATGCAGGCTACCACTACTATATATACCCGTGTATGTACTTTCTAATAACAACTTCGAGCCTCAATCAAGGCCTCTTGTGGCCCTGACACTTTGCCATTCCTGCCGTTACGCTGCCCTCATGGCACACAACCTCAAAATCTCTATAATGCCTCAGCAAAAGTCCAATACTACCTGGACTGTGCTGGACTTGTGAGGCTTGGCCTGTCCAACCTCCCTTTACCATCTCCATTACCTCCCAGTAGTGTGGGTATACTGCTGAATGTGTCTCCAACGTCAACCTCCTCCAGCTCCTAGCAAGTACCTGCAGTTCGGGGCTGTCCATCAGGACATGAACCACTGTTTCCTGTGCACCACATTGATGTTGTCCTGAAAGTAAAAGGTCTTAGCATATGTTGCAAGCCAGGAACTATGACACTGTATACCTGCTTTGGCATCGTGCCCTGCCCCAGGAATCCTGCAGAGCGTCATTAAAGCGCAGTTACATTAAACCCCTCCGTCGCACTGTTCTAGCTTATTCTGTCGACAAGCTTCCCTCAGTGTTCGCAACCACTCGCTTCAAGGCTGCAATTGCAAAATCAGGGTTTTCAATAAGAACCTTGTTTCCATTGTCGTGTGTTAGGAGATGATGAATATTGATTGAAACAACTTCCACGATCGCATCGCGGAGTCCGTTCTCATGAGGCGGAGTATTGCAGCATATTTCTTCCATATCCAAGAAGACTCTTCATAACAACTTCAAGACCCGAGACCCGAGGAACTCACAGTGCAATATACAGTGCTTTGAGCTGTTATCAGGAGTCACTGCATGGCCTGTGGAAGGAAGTCGCCGTGATGGATGCAGAAGTAGCTGGTGAATAGATCATGTCATGATGAAGTTAACACAATTGCCGAGCATGCTTCTCAAGTCGAAAAATCCAGTATTTAGTGACTTATTTCACACAGTATATTCTAATGGACAGACATCTCTCCGAGCCTGAACCAAACGTAATCGTCAAGACGAGTAGATCCGTCTTGCATCACTTCACCACCCTCCATCTCCTCTAGATCCCGAAGAAAATCATTGATATAATCACCGGCGGCGCTGAGATGAAGGATGCGTCCGATAACACTATGGATCCTGAGGAGTTGGGGAGAAGGCGGTTCTACACTTTGATCAGGTGTAAGAAAAAGATTCACAGTGACGGGGAGCCTCTCAACCCAATCTATCCGGTCTGGATCTACATAATTGATTTTGTAGGTATGCGGGTGGGAATCAACCGGTTCAAATGCAATTTCAAAGTTACCGAATAGCTTATGAAGGTCGTGTGTCAGGGTTAACGCGTTCATCGGACGGTCAATATCAACGCCATCGATTAGGTGGATGGCGCCGGGGTTGAACATTGTTAGGATCCTGTGAGCAATTTGCTTTGGCTCTGCCTATATATCGTCAGAGAGGGATGAATGATTGAGCATGACATGCCTCTTACAAGTCTCCATTCCCCACGCGGGTCACCAGTAAGTGACTTGAGAGAGTGAGGTATTATGTGCGCGACTTCCAAATACGCCATGGTAACACGTTCCGGAAGTAGTGAGTTGCCATCGTCATCCTTCACATCACGTCCATGCTGCTTATATCGGTTCTGGGCTTCTTGGGCATCGAATTTCCGAGTAATTACACACCTGTAGCGGTCACGAATAAGGCAGGCACTTCGCAGGCTCGAGATACGTTGAGGGGTGCCAATAGCGACTTCGGCCGTTTTCGTCCGAGAAAGAGATGGATTAGATGGAGTAGGTTGAGGGGTTTTACTCGCCAACGCCTTTACTACGGATGGTAAGTGCTTTGCGTCCCACCCACGTAGAGTATAGAAACTTACATGGTAAGAAGAAATTGTCCACCAAGTACTTGGCGAATGTAACGAGACATCCGCTTAGCGCATTTGCCTCTTCAGCTGACCAGTTAGAAAACTCAGTAAGGTGCGATAAGACTCGATCAAGACCAATTCCTCTATCCTTTTCTTCAAGCAGGTCTTGCTGGATAAAAGAAAAGAAGAAGTTCAAGAATTCGTCCTTTTCAGAAATCTCATTTTCCAGGAGCCTGATAAGAGTGACCGGTTTATAGCCACTGTAAGTTGCCTGGGAAGGCTCAAAGTGCAGAATAATCTTATCAAAAATTCGGATCGCAAGGTCGCGCTCCTCAGGCTTCAAAGGTTGTGATGGAGGAACTATAACTGATTTCAGGGATGAACGGTGCCGATGAAGTGGGTGCGCCATTATGGCCGTAATAATGCTGGACGCTTGCTTGTAAGTATTGACACTGTCACCTAGATAGCAGGCGGATTCTGTCGCCGCTGACCGCCCTCGCTTAGGAACCAACTTAGATAGGAAGCCGACACCGACCTCGGTCCCTTAGAATAGCAATCATAATGAACTAATACACTTAAATGGTAAGGCTGGGCGTGGATCACCTGACAGTGGAGTCAATTCCCACGAAGAGAATGGCTTTCGAAGAACGGAATCCCATCCTTGTTGGCAAACGAATCAAGACCTGAGCTACAACTTGGAGGGTTGCTTTCCCAGAGAAGGTATGCTAGGACCCGGAACCGTCGTGGAGTGTTCTAATTGCTCTGCAGCCTGCAGTTTTAGAAGAACGAAATGGCGAGATCGAATTCCGAGTTGTCAACAATGATGGTTCTCGCGACAGTACAATTATCCTTACAGGTCTCAAATGCCTGTTTCAAAAACAACTGCCAAAGATGCCCAAAGATTACATTGCACGTCTCGTCTATGATTGTTCCCATTTGTCTATTGCCATAGTGAAAATGCCTCTGGAGGTCATTTCGGGAATTTCGGGACTGCAAGTTTGCTGAAATTGTGTTTTGTGCAGTCTCATCTGATCAGCAGGTAAAAGGCTATGGAGCACATCTGGTGGCCCATTTGAAGGATTATGTCAAAGCTACTTCCCCTGTGATGCATTTTCTAACTTATGCTGATAATTATGCTACCGGATATTCCCAAAAACAAGGTTTTACCAAAGATATCAGTCTCGACAAGTCTATCTGGCTGGGGTATATCAAGGATTATGAAGGGGGACCGCTTATGCAATGCTCCATGGTCCTTCATATACGGTATCTTGAGGTTGGCCGTATGCTCCTTAAGCAAAAGGCAGCTGTTCAAGCTAAAATGCATCTCTTGAGCAAAAACCACATCATCCATCCACCACCTCCACAATGGGCCAATGGTGTAGTTACTTCCATTGATCCACTCTCTATCCTTGCCATTCAGGCAACTGGCTGGTCCCCAGACATGGATGCACTAGCACAAGAACCACGCCCTGGACCTCATTTCAATGAACTTCGACGATTTCTCGATCAAATCCAAAACCACAAACAAGCATGGACCTTCTTGCATCCAGTCAACAAAGATGAGGTTCCTGATTATTACAAGGTCATTATGCCACCAATGGACCTGTCAACTACAGAAGAAAGGTTGGATGATTATGCTACACCAAAAGAACTTGTCCGCGACCTTAAGTCGATTTTTAGTAATTGTCGACAGTACAATGACGCAACAACTGTGTATGCCAAGTGTGCGGTCAAGCTGGAGAAGTACATGTGGAGTCTTATTAAAGAGATTCCAGAGTGGTATGAGTTACTTGAAGATTCATGATTGGTGCTAGCGTATCCCCCTATTTCAAGTTTGGTTTGTTTTTAGATGAGCTAGCGGGCGGTTTGTATAGTTACAATTAGTATCAGGCGATTGGATTTGGGGTGTTATGCAAAGTAAAGGATAATACAAAGCCGGGTCCCACGTCTCAGAGGCATTTTGCAGGCGCCCCCGATCATTTACAACAAAGCGCTCTCTCTGCAGGAGAATCACCACCTACGGGTTTGGCCAATCACACAGCCACTGACGCCACCGGGACTCCCTTGTGGAATTTATCAAAATGATAAATGCTCTACTTTAGAGGGTTGATGCGCCCCAGGGCTGTGGGAAATTGACCAACATGCATGAACTGGCGATAGCAAACCATACCCAATGTAACTAGCCCCGGCGAGAGACTGAAAATGCCTATCAATGGACGCGTCATACTTGTTGGTCCAAAATTAGTCTTTTGACACTTTGAGACAGACTATTAAGCGCCTGGCGGCAAGGCTGGTACTTATTCTGTTGGTAATTTATATCCAATCGCTACACTCTACTTGCACAATTTGATACAGTCTTCTTCCACAACCTTCTTTGATAGACGACACTTGGTATCGGCGCATGACTTTCTCACCAATCGAATCATACCTGCCATTTGTCCGGCTGCAAAGCTTCATGTTGGCTATTCATGACTGGACAAAAACAGCTCGTGTTCCGTTACTCCTCTGCTTCTTCTCCCTCTCCGCCTCCCTCTTTCTCACCCTCTGCCATCTTGATGCCATGCTCAATCCTCAAATGATCGAGCGCCACCTTGGTCAATCCATTCACTATCTTTACCTTCTGTAAAGACCTGAGAAGCTCGCCGCCTTCAAGTCAAGGTTGCGACGCTGGCAACCTCAGGCCGTATATCGCTGCGGCCTGAGGTCAAAGCTAGAACAATGAGACCCACCCTCAGCTAGCGTCCTATGGTATAGTGGATCACATGACCTACCGTATTCAGCTTAGCTTAGTTCAGGTTACGCCACAAACCCCGCAACAGGTTAGGGTTTAGTGCAGATTTTTAAAAAGGCAACCCGAACCCGCAGCAGGTGGGATGAATAAAACACTCTAGCTGAGGTACAGACTACACTTGGCATATCTCTACCTGGGCTGAGCACTGAGCCCAGCCCACCTAGGAAAATTAGCGCGAAATTCTCTAGGTGGCCCGAGGTTTACCCGCTTGGAATCATATCGTGTTAGTGTGTCATGTGATCTAGGGTTTGCTCTTCATGTTTACTGGTCGCCTAGGGCAGTGCTCATATGAAGATGGAGGCTGGCTCACGTTTCCACATTTTCAATGCATTAAACTGGAGGGGATATTGGAAATCCTATGAGACAGCTTTGACTTCAGAAGTGCCACAACAACGCCACCTTAACAATGAGAGCCATGTTGAATGGCGGGAATGCTGCATCTTGGATAGATCTCATCCTAGTAGTTTAGTGCGTGAGAGGTTGAGCTATCTGGAATTGCCTGGAGTTTGAAACAATGAGACTAAGTAATAATGAATACCAAGCCAATACGTGTCCTAATAGTGGCAGTATTTGCAGCCAGCCAATCCCTTTGAGCGATTGTGGCGCGTCAATAGTACTGAATCCTTATTCAAGTTCTAATTTGAGCCGTCTACAACTTCTGGCTACTGTCCACCGTAATAGCTTTTGAATTAGCTATAGTGTCTCACAAAGGCCCCCGGCCATAGCATCCCACTATCGAGCCATTCAGCTTCTGCATCGTGTCAATCGCAATAGCCACAGAGGCCCAGAAAGACCACATAAAACGTCCCTCGCCTGCCCTGTGAGATGGAAAAGCAGTTTCTTATAATGCATGCCCTGATATATGTCCAGACCCCTGTGACTGCTTCTGGATCGGAATTCCCATGGCCACTTTACATTGCTACCATGGTGCCCCTTACTATTAGATTCTTGCTTCCAGTCTTGTTGGTTTCATCTATACTTGGTGTTTCTGGTAATCCGGACCCTCCGATAGTTCCAACGCGTGGCCAGCCTCAAGTTGGACCAGGCTTCAGACCAATTCAGAAAAAGCAAATCACCGATGCCATTTCTGATGCCAAGGATCTTGTCAACACTGTTCTGACTGGTCCTCGCGATAGAGTCCTAGAGATCTATCCCATGTACTTCAGAGAAGAAGATGAAGTTATTGTCTTTGGTAAATGTTCCTTTTTTTTCTTTCTCTTTTCTTTTTTCTTTTTTCTTTTGCTTTTGCCTCTCCTTTTCTCTGTCCCTTCCGAACACCACTCCCCGGCTGTAACAGTCAGAATAGGAGTTTTAACATGAAACAATGAAATAGGGGTTTTCCAGAGGATGCTTGACGCCTTTAATGCAGGACCTATGGATGATGACCTTCTCTCAAGGATCACAATCATCCTACAATCTGACGCTGGTGCCCCTGCGCAGCAAGAATGCAATCCAGCATTCCGCAACAAGGCTGTATTTGTTCGTGGTGGCGAGCTTTTTCATGACAATATTGAACGCCCAAACCTAGTTCTCTGTGATGTTGCTCTGAAATATGGTGGAATCAATAAAGGCTATGATTATGGTGATGTTCATGTGTCACCTGTCATGTGTACCAATTTAGGCTGGAAACTCTCCTGGATGATGGACACACTGGGAGCAACTCTGTTCCATTATCTTCTGGTCTACCCGCCTTTGGTCTCACCACCATTGACTCTGCCCATCATAAGTGTGCCTCGAAGTAATGCTGCATTACATGCGCGCAGAGTAAACAAAGCTCAGGCGACATGGAACGCTGGCAGTTATACTTGGTTTGCGGTTGAGACCTATTGGACAGTTACATGTGGTAGACGTTATACTTATCCAACAGGACGGAATATTCAAGACCCGAGGCTGCAGACTGTAAATTAGCTTCGAGGGGATTTCATTCAACTTTGATAAAGACAGGCAATTTGAATATCACTTTTTTACCTTACTTTTTTTTTTTGTTGTTGAGTTCTGTTAAATGGGCCTACCAATTGACTTGTAAGGCTCACAATTATTATCTTATACCATGTGTGAACTGTTTGGAGGATTGTAAGTGATCCTTATTTGGAAAATGCACACATGGTGCTAACTGGTTAGCATGTCTAGTATGGTTGCGCTAGATTTATGCTATCTGCATCATCATTGGAGAGACTTAGCTACAACATACTGCGATTGATCTGATATCATGCTCTCTACAGGTATGGAATCTTTCAAAGGGCTACTTTTCTAATCAGCACAGTACCAACTAGCTGTTGAAAGTATTCATGCAGGAGTCCTAGTACAGAGACGAAGATTATCCATAGTGTGACAGCCATGAGTATGCATACTCGTACGTACGCTATCAACCATAATTTTCTGACGGGAACATAGGCAGCGATAGGCATGGACCATGAAAGAGACAGATAAACAAAGAAACCGAGACAACCAATATTCACGCACTTGACTCCAGGGAAGAAAGGAGAGTCAATAGCCACCTCCCCTGTTGTTGCATTCGATGCACATGTCCAGAACAACGTCAACTCATGGACAGACACCGACAGCAGTGAGCGGATCAAATCTGAATTAGCCCTCTGGCTTCTCGAGATCCACCTCCTTGTCGGCGGCAACGACGGACTTGGTCTTCCGCCACCTCAAGAAAGACCAGAGCGCCGTCCCAGCCCACAAAACCAGATTCGCCAAATCCACCCAGACAGCATGCCTCATCCTCGTGACCCGACCACTGTCCACATTCGAGTAATTCCCGATGTATATTTTCCCGAAGATCCCGAAAAGTGTCAACCAGAGGATGAAGAGAATGCACTCCCAGACGAGAAAAGGTAGATGAAGCACCGGACGCACGGAGAGCGGTCTATCCTTCAACACGAAGGGAAGGATCAAGTAAAACGCCGCTGTGATTGTCGCTAGAGAGGACGTGACGACGGCATACACGCACTTGGCATGGACCGTGCCGTCGTGCTTGACATCTTGTCCGTACAGACCGATGACCGTCAGACCTAGCACGAACTGCAAGAAGCGCAACACGCTCTCGATGAGGATCTTGATCGGGTGCCGGGCGCCTGAGTCCGAGCTTGCGCCTGCGTGGTACGCCGAGAGGACGCTCATGTTGCCTTGTTGGGTGTTCTGGTAATTGTTGTACGTGGGCCCTGGGTAGTTCGGGTCTGGGAATTGGTATTGAGTCTCAGCTTGAGTTTTGGCTTGGGCCTTTTCAGCTTTGCGTTTCTTTACTATGGAGAGACCGTAACGGAAGATCCGGAGGACGATGAAGAGCATCGAGAACTTTGAATGCGATGGATAGCCAGTGGGTTGGTAAACAGCGGTCCCAGTGACAGGTTGCGGTCAAGTCAAGTCGAGTCGGGTCTCTCTTGCTCCAACAGACGCACAATTAGTGTATATGGCTGACAGGCAACGGGAAACAGCAAAGAGTGTCGGACGGTCCGTCTGTATAAGATTTAAGGAAGGAAGAATCGGGCCCCGTATGAATGGTGTAGTTCGGTCGTGCTGAGCACGACTAAGGGCCTTGATGATCTTGTGGAAATATAATATAGGCACCGACAAGTGTTTCAGAGCCTGAATGAAGGACACCAGAATGTCTGGGGCTGACAGTGTCACCGAGGAGAGACAAGCGATTGTATGTAGTTCTTCCCTTTTAGTTGATGACCAGCTCAACAAAAAGGCAAAAGAAAGAACGAGACTTCTCTTTCAAAACAAAAAGAAAGAAAGAAAGAAAGAAAACAAACGGAATGAATGAACACGACAAAGTTATGAATTGAGACCAGATTGCCACTGAGAAAAGGAAAGACAGAAAAAGACGTGGACAAGGGACGGCCACACCCCTTGCTTTATATGCCAACATTGGACTCGAGCATAGCAGTACTATCTCAATCATAATCTGCAAACGACCACTGCGTCCGTGAGGTCGTTTCAAGACCTGGAAGGGCAGTTTGCGCTACAGTTCTTGAAGACGTGAGGTTTCACATTGTCCTGTGTTGGATATTTGGCGCGCGCCTAACACCACGTCCTGATATTATCGGCAGAAGATGACGAAGAGCTCTCGGCTGTGTTTCAGAAGTAGCTGCTAACTAGCGATGACTTGATGGGATTAACTTCTTCTATTTCCCCGCACGGCTCTTTTTCTGCTCTTCCCACTTTATTTGTTCTAAAAATATCATGATGTCAGATCACACGTTGCTCGATGGGGCATCGAAACTCAAGCAGCTTCGCCTGGCGCCGTAGGAATGAAACTGTTCGTACACCTAATGATTCACTGGCTCTCATTGCCCCTTTACTTCTTGTCTTCCCGTATTTAGTTGTGTGGATCTTATCTTAATTCCTTCTACTACTACCTAGGTAGTAGTGCCTTACTCGTTCAGTTTAGCCTGCTGTTGGTAGCGCTTGACATATCCACAGAGCCCGTCGCCCATGTGGACAACTGGTTTATTCCTGCCAGTGAGTTAGCGCTCTTGAGTGTGGGCTACAGACAAACTGCATACTCCATACATCCAGCTATTGGACAGGAAGTAAGAAGGCCTAAACAAATGAAAAAGACAAGACTCGGCACCGACAAAGCTCAGGTGTTCCTTTGCTATTCCGTCTATGGGCATTTCAACATAACATTCACATGTACTCTCACAAATAATGCCGGTTTGCCAACACTTCAGAGTCTATGAATCCGCTAGTTTCATAATCAAGGACAATTCAACACAGAATGAGACTCGACCCATGCACATGAGTGGGGATTTGTGGGAGTTTACTTCATTGATGCAGAGCATCCGGAGAAACACACTTGCACCAGGCTAAAATCAAGGAACGAAACAGGGACCAACAAAAAAATGAAAGATATCAATGAACTCAAGGAAGTCAAGTTGGGTAAGACCGCTGCCAGCCCAATCGGCGAATTTAGCGCCCCCTGGTCGTCGTTCAGCACCGTAGGCGCTTGCTTGCTTTAGCATGTCGATGACCGAATCAGGACGATGCCAGCCGCCGAACCACGGCACTGACCACGTAACGTATGAGCTGGCCTACCCAATTATCAGGTAGGTATGCTTGTTCCTCCGTTTGCTACACCGTTGGTTCCACTACCGGACATCGCTGCTTTTGGTTGATTGCTAGGGGGCACAGATAACTTGAAGGAAGTCGGCGACGGAGCAGGCGCGGGCACTGGTAAAGGTTCCTCATCGTACTCGTTGGCCAAGTAGTCATCTTCATGCAAACCGCCATGGGCATCCAGAGATGAATGGTCCGCAGATGCGTGGTCGCATCCCTGGCGGTGATGATGATGGTGGTGGTGATGATGAGCAGCCTGTTGTGCAGCAGCCTTTTTCGTTGCCTTCTTGCCTTTCCGTCCTTTCATCTTGGCTTTCTCCAACAGTCTTCTTTTCTCTGCTAGTCGCTTCCGCTCTTTACGATCCTTGATCTCATACTGTCGGATCAGCGCCTCAGGTGGATGACCGAAAATACTCTCGTATTCGCAGAATTCACATATCCAAATGTCCTCTGGAGCAGGTGGATGATGGAGATTAGCATATTGTTGCTGTATCTTGCGCTGCCGCGCGGCCAACGCGTATACGCTTCCTGGAGAACGCTTCTTTTTCCTGCCAGGACCGCCTGCCTCGGGGCCCTGTGGCTGTTGCTGCTGGTTCTGTTGCATACACGTCTGTCCATGCGTCGTCATGTTGGGGCTTGTCTGCGTCGCTTGCGTGGAAAACGCTCGTCGATTTTGTGCTGTCGAAGCGGAGGTCATTGGTCGACTCTGCTGCTGCTGGCGTTGAGGCGGGTAAGGACCGTGCCCTTGCAATGCCATCCCCTTCGACGAATCGGATTCACACGTGAAGGTAAACTGAGTCTTTGTAGGTGTCGAGCTCTGCTGCTCAAGCAAGCTGCCGTTGCCCGCACCGCTAGAAGGAGAGGAAAGCACGGCGGCGTTTGCTATAGCAGCTGAGATGATACCCTGATCTGGCTTGCTAGGAGACTCGAGTCCTGCGGTCGTGATCAGTGGAAGGCTTTGAAAACAAGTCACGGAGAGGCTGAGAGGAAGATACCTGTTGATTCTGGGGGAGATATTAGCTGATCACGACGGCTGCTTGTCCGACCATTGAGCCAGCCACTCTGGGTATGAACTGACAACGGACTTCTTCCACTGCTGTTACGCGTGACGTTACGTCCAAGGCGGCCGCGTCCTGACCCCGAAATCCCACTACTCATGGGAGACGCGGGGGTTTCAGTGCCATGATACGTACCAGTACTGTTTTCATCAGTGACAGCCGCAGCGGGTGCTGGATTAGATGCAGAAAGTCCCATATTGGCGAACTCATGCGACAGAGTAGAGTGGTGGCTGCTTAAGTTGGCTGGGGTTGGAATTTTGCGTTTCTTCTTGTTGTTTGTATTTTCGAAGGCGTCATAACCGTCTGGCCCCACCAACGTCGACTGGATCTGAGGTTCATCGATGGTACCTGAATATTTTGGGGGAAGAGTGCCTGAGGCAGGTGACAGTGAAGACCCACGAAACCCTGTACTACGACGGACGACTACAGGGCCATCTTCATCACCACTGTCAAAGTCTACTCCATTGTCTTCATAGGGATGCGAGTGATCACATTCGAGACTGTGATCCTGCGTCTCGTTACCAACACCCTGCTGTATGTAAACTTTGGAGTCGTTCGCAGAATCTCCGCCCTCCGTCGAGGAGCCGTTAAAAACACGAGTATTCGGAGGAGACAAAGGACACAGAATAGAATCGGCGGCCTCCAAGGACAGGCGCGAGCGAATGGTACGCTTTGGAAGCGGTCGAATCAATCTCTCTGGGTAGACGGGAGACGGCGTATCCGGGGCTGAGTTATATGTCCCATCTGCAGATTGACAGATCGGTCAGTAGCTGAACGACCAGCAGATGTTCTATTGAGCCCCCAAAGATGCCTGTAATCCTGCACCAGGGGCAATAATATCCGCCAGATGAGCGGAGATGTTCTTTCCGAGAACACATACTCAACGTAGCAGACATCATGCCGAGTTACCAGCGACTCGCCCTCAACAACCTGGGCCGTATAACTAGCAGATCCAGTCTTGCAGTATTTATATCCCAGGCTCCCCGTCGACTCGAAATCTGTATTGGGAATACGAAGAGACTGTGCGAGAGAGCAATTGGTCGAGTACGGTCCTAATGAGTCGAGGCAGCAGACGGTCAGTATTAGATAACGGGGAAAGATCCAGGGAAGCGTGAGGAATAGGCATCTAGTCAAGGACAAGCAATTTCGCTGTCCCATATTCACCTAGCCTTGGAAAAACATCGCGAGACTCTGCCGTGACAGCCTTTTGGAGGAAAAGGAGAGGGACACCCACAAAATGACTATTAATCAGCACGAAAGGAAGTCAACAGGATTGGAGGCGGTCGAGATGAAGAAGGTCACGACCCGGTATCCAAACGACAGACAGGTGTAGGGCACCGGCCTGCAAGACGAATGAAGGGCTAAGGAGGATTGGAAGCCACACAGCAAAGACCAAGACAGGCTTCGGTTGAACGCCGGACATACAGCTTTGGTGATGATGAAGCCGGATAATTCTCCAACGCGGCGGACGGGGTCATTCGGCAAGCTTTGCTGCTATACCTCTTTGGGAACGCCCTCCGAACCCCCCATTGTCCCCTCCATGCAGATACGCCAGACACTCCGAAGCAGCCACCTACACCGACGAGATCCAGAGTGCTCAATTCTATACTATGTAGACCCTTCTCCTCCTAGCATTTGTGATACGCTACGCCTACTGAAAAAGCAGTAACGCAGAGTTACTAGCCGCTGGTGCTCCGCTCTTCTGCAAATGATATTCAAGAACACCATACTCGTCATCACAAGGGAAGTCAACTTGCAGGCATACGTTGCGAATGCTAAGTGTCTCCTTCCAGTGCCTCTCTTCATAGACAATAGTTGTCCGTGAGACTCTAAATGGCACCGTCGGGGCTTCAGCAACGGACTTGGCCGCTTGGCGGACCGTGTCGAAGAAGGGTCAAAGTCCCCTCTCCTGCAGGAAGGAGACCTGCGGGCGTATATCACCACGCCTAGCTCCGAAGGCTCGAGACCATCCTCTTGATGCTTCCCCCAAATGTTCAACGTAGATTAACTAATATAGAAGCCGCATGCAGCCAGTAGCCTTTTCTTACCAGATGGAGAGAGAGACGAAGAACATGTTAATCGCGAAGATCGGCCAGAACCTTGAGGTCCTCTATGGTAATTTGGGAACGGTCATGAAGCAGGGATGAGGAGGGTGGTGAAAGCGACGTGTTCAACACGAATGACGGACAGTGAAGGCTTGGAAGGATGCGCAGGTGTGATTCTCGCAGATCCGGGAGCGCTGATAAGCGGGGCCTGTAATTGACGGACTAGATGCTCATGTCTAACTCCAGGGGGATGACAGCGAAGATGCATGGCTTGTCAGGATAATGGCGAGAATGGGGAACGGACTCGAAAAACGCGCGGGCGGCTGCGTCATCGCTGCAGGGTGTGAGTGTGAGGTGCATCCGTAGAATTGGTGCAGCAACGCCGTGAAGTCGAGAGAGAAAAGGACTAGATATGCCTGGAAGACCAAAAAAAAAAAAAACAAAGCTTGCGAGTAAGGGAGCTCCCCATACTTATGGCAGCATTCCAAAGACAGAAGGGTGGTGCAACGAGACAAATTGCAGCCGGCAATTTTGAATTCCCCGCTCCGCACCGATTATTGATAGTTCACCCCGTTCCTCCATTCCTGTCTCCTCACACACCTCGATCTTGTCGCGCCAGACCATGTAGGCTGCTCGCTTGGCCTCGGATTCGGTCTTCAGATGCTGCTCTCAGTAGCCTCCTCTTCCTTCTCAATTGCATTTCTCATGCCTGTTTCCGGCCCGCCTCCCGAACGCCCACAATTGAGCTAATTCCAGCTTTTCCTGCCCGCGCACAGCTTGCACACTGGCGGCAGTTGTCTGGTCTATTCCTTATACCACCAATCGCTCATTTCCTTTTCACGTAACTTTACTGTCGAGCTAGCCTTTCTTCCGGTTACATGCTCCTGCAGAAGGGTTTTCCGGACGAAGCAGCCGTCGCAGCCATGACTCCTCGCCGATCCTCTCGCGCCCGCACAACCCAGCCTCCGCCCTCGACTCTTCAACAAACCGCTTCCTCTAGCTCGTCAAGCTCCCACTCTCGAGGCGAAAGAAGTACCCGATCCAATAATAAGTTTCAATCTCCTCAGAGGTCTTCGACGCAACGATCCCTATCCATCGACGATGGGGATGCCAGCTGGAAGAATGACTTTCCGCAAACGCGCCAGCGCCAGCGTACCCGAGAGGAGGACGACCATGACCACAGACAAAGAACCACACAGGATGAGGAGGAATATGACGAAGGGGAAGAAGAAGATGAAGTGACCAGGTGTATCTGCAGACAACAAGAATATCCTGGTCTTCCACCGTCCCGCCGAGAAGCTCTTGAACATCGCCGCATCGCCGCCGGCCAGAAGGATGACGGCGCGTCAGGTCTGCCGACGGATTCGTCTGATGTTATACCCGATGAAATCGGCAGCATGTTCATTCAGTGTGATACATGCAAGGTTTGGCAACATGGTGGCTGTGTTGGCATCATGGACGAGGCGATGAGCCCCGATGAGTATTATTGCGAAGAATGTCGGAAGGATCTTCACAAAATCAGGTCCGAGTCAAATGGGTAAGTGTGTGAAGGATGTTTCTATTGTGCTTCCTGTTAAGTCTGGCATCCACCATTCACTTGAGCTTGTTTGCTTTTTTGGCACTTTCTTGCTGGGCTGTTCCTTCTGCTGGATGGGAGGAGTTCACTTGTACTCACCCCCACACAAGACCTGACCTACTCAGTTGCTGTTTTAATTGCCCTCTCTATCTTTAAGGAACGCTAGATATGTGGATTTCTCGCTTACGGTCTCGCAGCCAGCTCTCATCTCAGTACCTCCCCGTGATCCCGGTCTCTTCTCCAGCGCCATCCTCTCGAGATTCAACCAGAGACACATCTAGGCGCCCAAAGGACACCAAATCTCGACAACACGAGACACAAACTGTGACAAAACGTCGCTCTACTAATAATAGCCGCGAGGCCGCTTACGATGAAGAGGAACAACTGCGGCGTGCGATCGAAGAAAGCAAGGAAGATACCCAAGCTAGCGCAGAGGAAGCCGCCGGAAGGCGAGGCAAGAGAAGCCGAAGTGACAGTGAAACGTAAGTTAATAATTGCTAGGTGTTGAACTCTCTGCAGAACGCTCGCTCCTGGTTTGCATCTACCACCTATGACTGTGCTAACTTGTTCCAGTAACAGGCAGGCTTCCAAAAGGCAACGAACTGGTTCAGCGTCACCACCAGCCACTTCGAAACAAGCGAATTCTTCTCCGCAACCTACGTCAGATGACGAGGCGAAAACAAAAGGGTCTACGAACGGTGACAAAAAGCAGAGACCGCTTTCGCGTAGCCAACGTGAGAAAGAGAGCAAGGACGTTGAAGAAACTGAGCAGGAACGTACGGAGTCTTCCAACAATCGCAGGAAAGGGAGATCAGACCGACGAGGCGAGGGTGAGTCGATCCTGTACCTGTCTTTCGCGATCATATGACTAACTGCCTGTTAATTAGCTGAGTCCGATCACGAGGTTGGGTCGCCAGCCGTCGCCCCAAATAAGCCAGAGGCAGATCCCTCTCAGCCAAGTCCTGACCCCTCTGTCCCAGTCCAAGAGCCTACCCATTCCCGATCATCAACCCGCAAATCTGGGCGACCACCTGCCCGTCGGGGAGGTCGCGGGCGCAATCAGTATACCAGGGATCGAGATAACAATTTGAACGGGACAGATTCGAATGACTCTCCACGGCGCGGTTATTCACACGACGTCAGCGCAGATTCACCCAGAGTTGGAGGCCAGGGCATGAACGGTGCGCACGTGAATGGAGGGGAGTCAGGCAAGCCCAGCAGACCACGATATATGAATCCTCAACGCACGACCATGAACGAAATGAAGAGACGTGTGGCTGGGATCCTTGAATTTATATCGCGAATGCAGGTCGAAATGGCTGTGGCGGGTGAGAGCTCCTCTACCCCCGCTAGCAATGGCGATAAGCCAAACGGGAGCCTCCTCAAGACTATGACAGATCAATTCGAGAACTGCGGCTCGACCAACGAGGCGAGAGAGGCTGGTACAGCTACAGACGGTGTAGCCGACCAGGAATTAAAGGAGAAGGATTTTAAAGATCTAAGCAGCGTTGAGATGATGGATGTCCTGACGCGCCATCTTCTCAAGTGGCAGCAAGAATATGGGAAGTTTGGCGAGAGATGAATTCGTCATAAAGCCCACCCTTCCAGAGCCGGATTGTCTCGTCAGCCATCGACCTTTTAATTTCCGTTTGTCTGCTTCGGCTTGAAAAGTATAGTCTTCCATTTTGTTATGAGAAGGCTCAGTACAAACCATACCCCATCTCATTACAAATGTTTGGAGGACTACAGCATATTGGAGTCATAACTTTCCAGAGGGAAAACAGTATTGTGCTTTCCAGCATTGCAGTTTAAAAAGAAAAGGGGAAGTTACAAAGCAAAGACGTGAGAATCTCATTGCTTTCTTCACTTCTGAGAATCATCTCATATCTGGACACTAATCAGCTTCGATATCTACTTTTCTTGCTCCCTTACTTCTTATTCTTCATTGTCGCTCTGCTCGGTTTTCAACTTCTGAATCTCACTTCTTCTGAATTCTCTCTTGCGTTCATTCTTGGACTTCTCGTTGACATATTTGTGGAGGAGTCTGAAAAGATTTGATACCTCTGTTGCATTGAACTAATCTGAGCGGCCTAATTTGCTAGACAACGGCGTTGGACTGCTCAGAGTTCTAGGGAGTTCGGACCGGTCCCACCTTCTGTTTTCTCCTTCTTTTGCTTTTTGTTGTCCTGTTCAGGAGTTCTGTATAGGAAGGAATTGTGGTTTCTGTCTGGATATGAAATGGAATTTGGTTTCGTGGCTCTCTCCCCCTCTTCTCTGTCTCCCTTTTGGCTTCCCGTAGTACAGGTTCCTGGCGTTTCTGATCCAATGAGTTGCCTCGTCGGCAAAGATAAGACGCGGAATGGCGGGGAAAAAAGTATTTTCTCTTTCATATATATACAGTCCGGTATATAATTTGGTATTGTACATGTTGATAAGGGCCTGTATTATACTATACACTTGGCAATCGATCCTCCCGAATATAACTCCGATCCGTATGAATGAGAAGAGCAGAGAATTGCGCCGCTTCAACTAGATAGTACCCTGGGAACAGTAGCCTGGGACAACAAGTCACGCTGTATGACATACCCCATCGTCAGAGGTAGCTAGCTCTCTTCCAATGCTTCACCCTACAAGCCCCTTGTCTTCTCCGGGTCCATCTTGGCTTCATCGCCGCTAGTCTCCTTCACGGTCTGGAAAGCAGGTTTACCAGCATAGAGCTGATGATATTCGCCACCTTCGAAATCCTTAACTAGTGAAACCGGTTGGTTTCCGCGGAAGCGCTTGCGCATGTCTATTAACCCGCGCCTGGAGAGGAAAGAACGTACAACTCATCAGCTCAAGTGATCCGAGATAGATAGCCCCGACAGGGAGTATAACTGGAGCGAGAGAACCGAGTGAACTCACTTGCACTCGCCGAGACCTTTCCGTAGTTGTTGACATCGTACGGGTAATTCTTCGAGGTGTGGCGTGCTCAGGCACTCTCGGGGGGTGTGCCGTTGGACCATTATGCAATCAGACTCCTGGAGGCATTGCGCCAATGCCTGTCCTGCACGTAGTGTTGCATTTCGTTAGTTTAAGTTCGATTTGTCTTGATAGACCGCTCTATGCCCTCCAAGGGTTTCGGGAAGTTTCAGGGACAAGTCGTCGCGGGGTGTAATGACGGCAGGGTAAAGCCGGGATGGCTGAAGAGATAGGAAGTGAACATACTGATATCCTTGCATGAGCTAGGCATCTTGATTTGGTGTTCAGATGGGGTTGAGTCGGCGCGGACAGGGCGTTTGGGGACTTCTCAGGCGGAGTTCAAAGCTTAAAGCATTTGGCGGTGTGCCGATGCCGATCAGTTTTGGGACATCCGATCGTGGTGGGCGGGTCGTCATGGAACGTAACCGTAATACTATTTCCATGGAGCGAGTGCCAGCCCTGCAGGCAGCAAAGTACAGGTGTGTATTGTCGTAATGCGACGCGCGTACCCCTATTTAGTGTCTGCCTGTACAACAGATTCACATCATTATACAATCGAACCCTGCGTGGCTCAGACATCAATGCAGTTTATCTTTTCCCTCTTGGGCTTTGACAGGAGATGCGCAACTAGCGCCTGTCACAAGACTCGGCGCATATAATAAAGCCAATTCTCCCCGCGACGCTGGCGGTGGATTCGCATTCTGCATGGCATATCCCTCTAGTGATCAGGAAAGGTGCAGTCCCTAGGCGACTGCGCTCCATTTGCTCAACATGTCGCGAGTACTTCTTTGGTGAGCCCCTTCACAAATGCCCCATACAACCTGACAGGCATTGAATGGAGATACTGCTCTCTCTCTTTTGCTTCATTTCTTGTGCGCTTCGCAACAAATATCCAGTGCTCTAACTAATACCTGTTGACCTCTATTTTAGGTACGAATACCTTTCGCTCTTTGGCTCGCTTATATTCGTTTTGCTGGAATGGGTTGTTGAGTTTATCACCTCTTCTCTTCGTAAGTGCCATGGCCCTGCAGCTTCCGCAGAAGCTAGCAAGCTAACTCGGAGTAGCGGAGCCGATAATCAATATTTTTTACCACCAATCTAAGGCACTGTTCAACCTTTTGTCTCCCGCCGAACGACAGTATAAGCGCGATAAGCGAACCGAATTCGCCTCGTCTGTCGCTGAAGCGTCCGACTTCACAGACATATGCGCTCTGTACGGTTACGCCGCAGAAGAACATATCGTTCAGACTAGCGATGGCTACCTTCTGGGCCTCCACCGTCTACCCTCTCGGAGAGGAGAAGAGCATATACTGGTCAATCAAGGAGAAGGAAGCATCAGGAAGAAAGTCGTCTATCTCCATCATGGCCTTCTCATGTGCAGCGAGGTGTGGGTCTGTATGACAGACGAGCAACGATGCCTACCCTTCCAGCTTGTCGAAAAGGGATACGATGTGTGGCTAGGAAATAATCGGGGCAACAAATACTCGAAGAAGTCGGTCAAGTATTCCCCCGTGGCCCACGAGTTCTGGAGCTTCTCGATCGACGAATTTGCGCTCTACGACATCCCCGACAGCATCGAGTATATCCTGGACGTCACTGGCGAGCCTTCCCTCTCTTATATCGGGTTTTCGCAAGGCACAGCTCAGGCGTTTGCGGCTCTTTCCATCCACCCGTTTCTAAACCAGAAGATCGACGTATTAGTGGCACTTGCGCCTGCCATGGCTCCTTCGAGCCTTTCGAACCCGACAGTGGACTCTCTGATCAAGGCTTCCCCCAACTTTCTGTTTCTTCTCTTTGGCCGAAGGAGTATTCTTGGCTCAACGACAATGTGGCAGACCCTCCTCTACCCGCCTATCTACGCGCGCATAATCGACACAGCATTATCATTTCTTTTCAATTGGAAGTGTGAGAATATCGACCATTACCAGAAGCTCGCAGCATATCCGCATCTATATTCATTCACTAGCACCAAGTCGGTTGTCCACTGGTTCCAAATTATCCGCAACAGGAACTTCCAGTTCTACGACGATGAATTTCACATGCCTTTCGGCATCGGGGCAAACGGGCGTTTCTACAAGCCGGCCAAGTACCCAACTAAGAACATCAGGACACCGATCGTCCTCATCTATGGTGGCAGTGACAGTCTAGTAGACATCGACACCGCGCTCGGGCGACTCCCTCGATACACGCTGGCAAAATGTGTTCCCAAATACGAACATCTTGACTTTTTGTGGGCGGATGATGTGCATGAACTCGTGTTTGGTGATGTCTTTGATACACTCCGTCGTTACGATCGTGATGCCGCCTTGAAGAGGAGAAGCAGGGCTGGCTCCGGTACAGAGAATGGCAATGGCGTGGAGAATGGCGTGGAACATACCGATCTCGAATCCGCGTTGAATGGACTGGGTAATAATTCGATTCCGAAATCCATGTGGAAACGCAGACATCAAGGTCCCATTCATCGCTGAGCTTGGACATGTGGTAGAGCACGGAGATTTCCACTCCGGCCTTACAGAAGCTTTCAGGTCCCATGGTGAAGCATCCTTCACCTATAAGTTATAGTCCAACACGCTCTACAGGCCATATCTTTGCCTAAAAAGCGAATATACCCAGGCTTCTGATCCTGACTATCAATCCAATCTGCAGCGAGCCGTCCAGGCTGTTTCTGAACATGGCGTTGAACGGAATTGTTTTCACGGGTGCTGGCAATGGGACAAGGTTGAGTTAGGGCGCCAACTGAGATTGGGCGAAGAACAAACACCACTCCTCACACTCTGCCCAGCCTTGCACGTTAAGAAAATGGGTCGATGGAAGTTTTCCATAGTGGTCTCTCGAGTGAGCGGCATTGCTGCTTAGACCGGGATACAGGGGTACTCAACATTGAGGGCAGGGCATTTACCGGTGCGGAATTAGTAAGACAACTGGAGAAGCAGTAGTCAAATAAGGTTTTGAACAATGCATCAGCCTTTTCGGCCAACTGTACCTACATAAGATGCGCATGAGGACAGCGGGAGCAGACGAGGCGGTCCCGGAAGCTGTCCAACGCACCGTCTTGCGGATGGCTGTACTTCTGCATGAAATGCGCAAGGGCTCTCAGCCGGAGATGCTCTTATAGGTGCGGAATCCATAGTCTATAGATAGAACAGCTCCGTTGGCTCGCGTGAACGCGATTTCTGACTGTAGGGCCGGATGAAGAACCCGGGTTTCTCCCTAGCTGGCTGCAAGTGATCATCTAACACGTCAAATACCGTTCGTTTATCCTAGGCGCAACTGAGGACGGTTATGGTGTGTATTCGAAAGTTATCGCTTCGTTGGGTAGCCAAGCAGTCCCAATGAAATGTTGCTCTCCGTAGACGGACCGCCAATTTTTTTAAAAAAAAAAAAAAAAATTCCACTCAATGCCGAGACAGTGGCAGGGACAAAAAGGACAAAAAGCTCTAAGCGAGTACGTGCACGCAGCAAGATCAAGCATCCTCGGCTATTTTCCAGGTCAACTCGGACTGCCATTTTCCCTTGTTTGGTCTGCATTAGCACGTAGTTACAAAAATACCATTGGCCTTGCAGCGCTGAAGTTGGGGAGTAGAGCCGTGATATACAGATAGAACCCGCAGTTGTCACACGGGGCCAGTTCAGCCAGCCGACTTCTAGGGCCAAATTGTAATCACTATTAATTAATCAGCGGAAGACGTGAGATCTGATCCAGTCCAATCACAAAAGACCCGAGCAGCGCGATCGTTGGAAAGAAACGGCTGTTGATCTCGGACATAGCGCTATGCACATCCAATGATGGACTGGCAGTTCCTGGATAACGTCGGACGGGTGCCTGGATGATGCATGAATTGTTCGTGCGTCTCAGTCTCTCATTTTCGTCTTTTTTCGTCCCTTCCTGAAGGATTGTGTGTCCCATGGCCTCTCTCTGTTGGCAGGAATAGGGCAGATCAGGCGTGGCTGTCGTGCGGGGGATATTAATAGGAAGAGAGCAGGAACAGGGGCATTGACACGGTTCGTGTCCAACCCAACGTGGATCAATCATTCCAGTGAACGTGTTTAGAGAGACTCAGGTATCTTCGGGAGGCAGGTTAAAAGGGCCAAGATGGGAACATCTCCGGATGAAGCCGGACACTTGTTTTCCACTAAAGAAAAAACAATAAATAAAAAAACAGGACATATAGCACACTGGATCTTGTTCCTCTTCCATGACTGCTTCCAACCAACATACAGTGAACCTCCCCTTGAAAATGCGAAGGTAATTAATTGATCGTCACTGGCAATTATTAAGGTTTTCGGGACGAACAATTTCCTCGGCATTGTTTAGTTCAAGTGGACTAAGAGGAATGCTTGCGGTGATATCTTAATATTTTGACTTTTTATTTTTTTCCTCTCTGCTCGTGTCTAGGCCCTGCAAGATCCATTATTCTTCGTCGAGGCTTTCCCCGATTCCACCACCACCGTCATCAGCGGTTCTCTGCGCCAATCTATCCTGTCGGCTTTTAGTCACTGCTTGACGGCTTCCCCCCTCCGCAAAAACGACCCTTCAAAATACCAGTGACCGCCCGCCCTCGCCTTCTTCCCTGCACAATCCTCCTCCCGAGCCTTGGCCCGAAATCCCCCCTTCAAATCCGACCCGCTCGTTTTGTCAATTGGTCCTTCCCTCGCGTCGCTGCGTCGCTGCGTCGCTTTTCTTCGAGTATTCGTCACTGTCACTGTCTCGTCTCCGTCCACACTCGGAACGGAGTCTCCCGTTGCCACTGCCACTCCGTGCGATAGACACTACGTCGTGTGATAGGAATTTTACCCCCAGATCGACGTAACCGATCCCGCCCCCATTCGCAGCTGTCGCCGAGAGTGCCTGACACACGTGTGTTCATCGAAGTGTCACCGAGAGAAGGGACAGGGACCTTGACAGGCGAAAAAAGATATCCAGTATATCTCGTTCACGTGCCGTCGGGGGTAGCTAGAACGAGACAGTACTCTGAGCTTCAGAGACAGGAACGTCTACTGCACCGTACTCCTCACGTGGTTGAGCTCCAGGATATCTTGCAATTGATTGAGCTGCAGGAATACAGCTTCCCAGGTTTTCTTCTGGTCCTCCAATTTCCTTCACCTGGAAGTGTAATTTTTTGTCCATTCTCAATGCGGCCACAGTGAGTAGTCAATTGACCACAACACCCGGTTGTGCGTGCGCACCCATTGTTAATGTTGCTCCCTCTCATTTGCAGGCGGGAATATCACATCGTCGTTCTGGGTGCCGGTAGGCGGAGATCTTTCATCCCAAAAATCCTCCAAGACATACCCTGCTGATGACAATGGTCTCGTGTCTGCCGTACAGGAGGAGTTGGAAAAAGTTGCCTTACTGGTATGCACATGGATAATCCCCCACTCCCTTGTTCGAATGCTGATCCCCCCCGCAGCCCAGTTTGTCCAAAATGTTTGGATTGAGAGTTATGATCCGACGATTGAAGACTCGTACCGTAAGCAGATAGAGGTAGATGTAAGTTGACACTCGATACCCACTGGGAACCTAGCTTTTAGTTAATTGTCATTGACTTCTCCAGGGTCGGCAATGTATGCTGGAAATGTATGTACTGGTCCTCGTGGCATCATGTGGATATCTGCGTGGGAGAAACACAAGGAGATTAGACGCTGATTGGATTAATCTTCTGCATGCAGACTTGATACTGCAGGAACAGAACAATTCAGTAAGCATTATGAATCCCAGTACTTCTTGTCCGCATTACTAACAAATTCTCAGCGGCCATGAGGTAAATAATTTTTTCCCCACACTTCCACAGCTAGGTTTTCTGTGGCTCTTACCACGGTCCCAGCCATACGCTTACCTTTGCTGACGAGAATTGCCACTCTCAAGAGAACTATACATGAAGCAAGGTCAGGGATTCTTGCTCGTCTTTTCCATAACGAGTATGTCTTCACTCAGCGAATTATCTGAGCTACGAGAACAAATCATCCGCATCAAAGACGACGAGAGCGTCCCCATCGTCATTGTGGGAAATAAGTCCGATCTCGAAGAGGACCGCGACGTACCACGGGCTCGTGCATTTGCGCTTTCGCAAAGCTGGGATAACGCTCCGTACTACGAGACATCGGCCCGGAGGAAGGCAAACGTTAACGAGGTTTTTATCGACTTATGTCGACAAATTATCCGAAAAGACATGCAAGGAAAAGTGAAGGGCAATGATATCGTACGGAAGCGAGAAGTGCCGTACCCGAATAATCGAAGGAAGGAAAGGAAACGAGTTTCCCGACGCAAGGGTCCCTGTGTGATTTTATAAATACTTTGTTGATCCAAAGGCGAAAGTCCAGTGGGCTTTCTTTAAAATCACATCCTTCTACCCCGAATGGCCGATCTGTCTTGCGACGCCATGCTCCCAATTCTCTTTCGAAGCAGCGCCTGGCTGCTGTGATTTATGATATTTTTTTTACATACCCGTCACTTACAGAGGATCTTATTCCTTTATTTCACTTCATTTTATTTATTTTTCCCCTTCTTTCTCTTCTTTTTATCCTGTTTTCTTTTACACTTTTGAAGCCGGTTGCTGGATCTTACAGCGCATGCTGTTGAACTATCGAAGATAGATTCTTTCGTCTATTCTGCACACTCCCTTTTGTCTTCTAACGTGTGATTCAGCATGTTTTTTTTTTTCAAAAGCATATCACTCAATCTTACGCGAACCCCTGGAAAAAAAATGAAACCCAAAAAAAAGAACAACAGAGCAAGCAAAGGGCTTTTCTTTCTTTCTTTCTTTTCTTCTTTTTGACCGTTATTATACCTTTTTGACAATTATTGTCGATTCCTTTGAATATCAGACGAAACAAGCAGCAGCATTTCGATTCTGGCTCCGGCGCTCTATTGAAAAGAACAGAAGACGTCTCTCATATTGGAAGTGAAAAAGTTCTAGATAGTGGCTTCAATGCCGGTGGTAGAGGCATCTTCTTTTGGCCTTTACCATGGCACGGATGCCACTAGCACTGTGTCAATAACTTCGTTCTTAGTATTATATGTTTCAATCGTCCATAGTAAGACTATGTTCTAAGTTCACTCCATTTTCTCTCAGGCCATTCGAATTTGCCTTTTTTTTTTTTTTTTTGTAAGCGGGACAGTGTCCAACCATTGTGTCGTAGTGCTTAATTAAGCTCTGAATGTGCCTTCCAATATTATCAGGGAAGAACCCCTGGAAATTCACTCAGTCGACCATCAGGCATCTACAAATCGCTGGATCCACAGGGGCCAGCGTAGCTTCTGAATCATTGCGGTCTGGCCGGACGAGAGTACGCCCTCTCCTGCTCAGCCAGATGAGACTGGTCTTACGCACGCCTGCTCTGTATATATAGAGTATGCCGGACGAGACTCTGGAGGAAGTAGTGAGAAGGAGGCCCTTACGCGAAACGATTGAGCCATTGGAAGAAATATGCCAAACCCCAAGCGCAACCCAGGTTGGTCCACGTAATAGCTTGGCTCTCCCGTCTGCGTGGACGATACGAAGATATTCAGGAATAGCATCAACGGAACGTGTTCCAAGACAGGTGACGCATTTCAGTCCAGTGCAGTGAGTGCAGTGTATTGTGACACTTCGTAAACGAGACCCATGACAAAAAAAAAAAAAAAAAAAAAAAGGTTCGAGATCAGCGAAATACGATTCAACCCGAAATGGACGTAAGAGCGGAGCCTATAACGCCGCGAAAATGCTCATTATCTACATAGACTTCATAACCTCCATCGCTGTACATGGTATAAATCCTCTGACATCGTGATAATGCAAAAACAAAAAGAGTATCCAGTGCAGGCGCGTCCGGACTCCGGTGAGATATCCACGTATTTCCTGCTGTCAAAGTCGAGAGCACACCGAGAATCAAAGCGAAATGGAAGATAAGACGGTCCCGGATGCCAAACAAGAAAGAAAAATATCCAAAATGGTCAAAAAAAAGAGAAAAGAGACAATAGTCGAAATGCCACCTTTTCATTTCATAAACCCGCCAACGCATCGGTCCGTGACAATGGCAACCAACATGATTAAAACTGAAACAATCTTTGGACATGGAAGGCAACAACATCCAGCGCTTTGGGGAATATCCGACGATCTGGCTGGTTTCGAAAAATATCAAATGGCAGACCTAGATATTATTCACAGCCCAAGCATTAGAGTAAGCACTTCTCAGAACTCTCCAAGAATCTGGATCCATGGAAAGTATATCCACGCAAGGAGCCTATTTGCCTTCTTCTGTCCCCTTTTCAGCTTGGTATCCAAAGAGGCTAAAACGACTTAGTCCCGGAAAGGCGATATCAGAAGCAGCACACCACGAAGAAAATTCCATGGCATCTTCCACAACTTCAATTATCCGGACACAGAATTTCCATGGCAAGAGTAAAGAGTAAATGATGATTTGAGTGAGGGTCGTTCAAGGCTTCAATTAACCATTCAACCTGTTTACCGGGGGCGACGAGGCTCTCTGTCCCTCGTTGATTGAGTCCTAGAACTGCGTTCAGAGTACGTTGATTCCGGGGTATACCTTGGGTCCATTCCTATCCGTGGATCCGGGACAGTGGTACCAGAGAAAGACACCGCTGACGTTACAGGCGAATATTCAGGATCATTATCATAACCAGCGGCAGACCCCGTGTATCTAGGGGCGTTGTATCTCTCATTATTTTCGTATCCATAGGGAGTATTTGCATATGTGTATGTCGAGGCATCAGGAGCAGAGACCGCGGGTTGGACAGACCCGGTGTAAGGAGGAGCATAGGGAGTTTGGTTTGTCCCATACGGCGATTGGTTACCGGGGTAAGTTGGTGGACTGGTGTACGGCACCGCCGGTGGTGGGGCGCCATACGAGCCCGGAGGATATGGTTCCCCGTAATTCTGAGCAGGGGGAACAGTGAAGCTAGGAGGAGATGGACCAGAAGGAGGCCGTACATCAACTGGGTAGCTTGCCGGAGGTATACTAGGGACATGCGGCTGCACGTTCTGCCTGTGAGGATAGCCGCCCCTACTACGTGCAACCTCGGCTTCCCAGCGAGCGGAGTCGGCCTTGAGGTCAGTAATCATTTCCTATACGGCATCGCGACCAGTTAGTCCTGCTTCTGCGTATTTTGGAGAAGTGAATGAACACGACTCACCGAGGTGAGATTTCGATACGCCCGGATGAAGTAGCCAGCTTGACCCTGTTCTTAAATCAGTAACAATCTTCAAGTAAAACGGGATCCTCTTAAGAGGTCGGAAGGCGAACTTTGTGTGCTCCCGGTCTTACGAGCGCATCATTCCCGAGATAACGACAAATATCCGCTTGAATGACCTCGCGACTGATACCGTCCCCATTAATAAAGTATTCGTTTTGACGTTCCGGGCGCCGTTCCTCAAATGGATGACGTCCAGACATGATATCCAGGAAGAGATCACCAGGATTGACCGAAAAAAAAAAGATTATAGTAGTAAGAAGAACAATAACGGAGACAGTAATAGATCCTCGGAAACAAGAGCAGTCACCAGAGTATCCGGAAAAGATATAGAACCGTCGAGATAAATTCCGGGAGCGAAGCAGCAAGACAAGTTGTCCAGTGTTTATTCTCAAAGAAGTAAAATAAAACTTTACCAGAAAGAGACGTCCAGGGAGTTCCAGGGCTGATTGACGGTCCTGAGTAGTCCAATTTCGACTATCTGAAAGGGGTTCCGATCCAGTTTTTGGCAGGAAATACGGCCTCACACCAGCAATAAATTTCCCCTTGGCTATTATCCACGACGGCTGTCAAGAATATGAGCGGACTATTCTCCTTGGCAGAACCCTTCCTTAAAAAAATTTCTTTTTCTGGCAAGGGTTGGAAAAGTGTTGGTATTGAGACACGGATAACAGTCGACACAGTAGAAGAAAAGAAAATCAAGATCCACTTCCGGTCAAGGACTGAATGAAGACTATCTGCTGTTGTATTTGGCTGACAGGCGGTTTCCCCTTTCTTCTCTGGAAGGATTCTCCAAGGCTCCTGGGTAGAAAATGACACGCGCACGACGAAGGAGACAACGACTGTGCGGTGCCTGTTGCGCGAGACTGGCCGGTACTGCCAGGACCCAAATAAGATGGGAGGGAGGGAGGGAGGGAGGGGGATGGCTGAAAGAGAGATACGAGAAGAGCAGAAGAAAGAACGAGGGAGAGAAGAAAGGAGGAAGAGAAAGAACCGGGCGAGGATCGACAGATAAGAGGGAGGGGGAGACAGTTGGACAGTTGGGCCGTGGGTTGTTGGTGCCACGACTCCACCCGTCGTTGGCAGCGTTGTGCCCCCCAGCTAATCATCTCGCGTCTGGCGCCGTCTTATTATTATTAATTTTTTTTTTTGTCTTTTGAAGGTTTTGACTTATATCGGCCACGGCAGCCAGTGTTCAGAGCCTCGACAACGCCCCTAACTCAGCAGTGGCAACGAATATGCAACAAACGCCTGGATCTACACTATATGCTGCATAACTGCACATCCATGTGTCCAAACATTTCCCGCTCAAGATACCGGAGGTAGTTTTCATCCTGTCTCAGCGAGGCACTATGAGGACTTGTGTTTGCAGTTGATCCACCCCACTCCACGAATAGCGACCAGCAACGGCAACGGCGACGGCCGGATAGCGAGATCTAGAGTCGACACTACCGGCCGTGATTGAAGAGTTGAAGAGAGTCGTTTCTTGAACGATTGTGTGTAACGGCACTGAATAAATTGCGTTACCAAGATTCATGTACACGCACTGATGACCCCTGGGCAGCTAGATTTCTTGCAGACTAGAACATGGTGTTTATTGGCGTATGTCCTCACTTGAGTCCCCACTCCCAGCTTCACTTTTCAGATCGATCGAATGCGGCGCAAATTATTCTTATTATTGCGGTGTGAGGCGACTGTTGGTAACTGGGGCCCCGACTGCGGGCAAGCGGATAACGAATCGCGAGTTGTGAGTTGCCACGCAGGGCTAATCATCGTGGTCATCCGGGATTCGTATTAGTATTGTTGCCAGTAGTCATACCGAATAGGAGTCACACAGCTCCCAGGATACTGGTTGGGCACGAATGCGTCGGTCCTGGGTTGGGCATGAATGGGTCGAGAACAGCTGTAGTCCCTTGGCACCGGGTTCTTAGTCAGCAGCCCAGCGCTGCCCACAAATATCAACGACGAGGCCGCTCGAGGCATTCCAAGTGTCCATTCCAGCATCGGGCGCACGCAGCGTGGTCGTTGATAGATCAGTTGCTCGGTTTGATGTATCAACGGGGAACACTGTTGCTGCTGCAATCGGCCGGCCGCATGTGATCGCTAGGCTCTGCTCTTCCGATTGCTCAACCGACCGCAAATCAGGCGCTTTGTTCGCTCTGCGTCAGTCGATCGGGACTGCCACGGAAGGGCCCAGTTATTCCTCCTGCTGAGACTCAACGGACTCTTTGTCTGGCCCTGAATGAGAGGCTTGTGTCGTGATACACAATCCTGCGCTTTGGTCAGATGCGGAACTCCAGATCATTTCTGTTCTGGCGGGTCCGTCTGTGAGTATAGCCCTCCTTCGTTAGTAACTCTCTGTGCTGCCTAGCTGCCTAAACGGGGGTCGCTATTGTGCCTTTTCTGATCGTCGGAGGCCCTGGGAGACCAAACTGGGCAAGAAGTCCTGCAGGTTTACGATCTGCCATCCTGAAAGACCTTGACAAGACACGAGTGCACACCGTTCATTTCCCAATGCCTCCACCTACTCGACGCTGGAAGATCTACTCTGATACATCTGTATATAGCCCACTGCCTTTCGTCCTGATCATAGATACTAGTAGTGATATGCTGCGAATCGATGCTTTCTGAATCGGTTGTCTTTCCAGAATCTTAAAATCACATGACCATGTAGTCAGCCCTGAACCTAAAACGGGAATAGAGCTTGTCCATCCATGGATAGCGATGAAGAGGTATCCCTCTGGGTACGCGTTTCAATCCGCTCTGCGCAAATGAAGACAACTTTCTCTCACGCACGATCTCAAGGCAGAATGCAGACTAGTAGAATTCATTTACCTAGTCTTGACTGCTACGTATGCAGATGATTATCCTTCGCTAGCTAGCTGACCGCCATGCCTGCTACCCTGCGGTGCTCGACATGTCCTCGTCGTCTCCGACATCCCTTAGCGGGACATCGCCGGCGGAATTCTTGAGTAATCGTCCTTCCCAATTTACATATCGCCACCTGCAGCTTCTTCGGCAGGTTTCAACTGCTACTCCTCTCCGGGTGGTCGCCCATATCGACCTCGATGCCTTCTACGCGCAATGTGAGATGGTGCGCCTTGCGACGCCGCCCACTACTCCACTGGCCGTCCAGCAGTGGGACTCGCTCATCGCGGTGAACTACCCGGCGCGGAAATTTGGCATAACTCGGATGATCAACGCGACTGAGGCAAAGAAACTGTGTCCGGACATAGTTCTGCAGCACGTCGCTACATTCAGGGAAGGTGAAGGTGGGAAGTGGGCATACCGCGACGACGCTTCTAAACGGGTGGGTACGGATAAGGTGTCACTGGATCCGTACCGGAGTGAGTCGCGGAAGATCCTCAAAGTGATGAGAGAGGAGCTGGCCAGGTACCGGGAGACCCTTGTCGGTGGGGAAGAGGCGCCAGAATTGCAGATATCGGATGCTCCTCTCGAAAAGGCTGGCATAGACGAGGTGTTCATCGATCTATCGCCTTTGGTTTTTGGTACACTGCTACAGAGGTACCCCGAACTACGACACGGGGTTGGTGGAGATGACAGGGCAGCCGCATTGCCTCGTCCCCCGACGACGGCGCTGGAATGGCACGCTGGAGAGAATCTGGTGGACCTCGACAAGGACGAATCCGAGGTCGATGATCCTGACTGGGATGACATTGCAATGCTTATAGGTTCGAATACTGTCAGAACCTTGCGTGCAGCTGTTTGGGAAAGGCTGGGTTATACTTGCTCCGGAGGCATCGCAAGAAACAAAATGATGGCAAAATTGGGCAGCGCCTGCAACAAACCCAACAATCAAACCGTTGTTCGAAATCGTGCAGTGCAGAATTTTCTCAGTGGTTACAAGTTTACTAAGATTAGGATGCTGGGAGGCAAGTTAGGGGATCAGATAGTCTCCATCTTCGGCACTGACCAGGTCAGCGAACTCCTGAATGTTCCCCTGGAGCAGTTCAGAGCAAACCTAGATGATGGAACTGCGGCCTGGCTGTATGGAATTATCCGGGGAGATGACAGAAGTGAAGTAAATACTAGAACTCAGATCAAGTCTATGCTATCGGCCAAGTCGTTCCGGCCAAGCATCAACTCCATTGAGCAAGCGGAAAAGTGGCTGCGAATTTTTGTGGCCGATATATATGGTCGCCTTGTGGTGGATGGCGTGCTTGAAAATAGACGTCGCCCAAGAACAATAGCGCTTCATCACAAGCAGGGTGCACAGTTCCGGTCGCGACAGATGCCCATTCCAGCCTCGAAGCCGGTCGAGGAACTGATACTATTTGAACTGGCGAAGGTCTTACTTCGGCAGGTCGTTGGCGAGGCAAACTCATGGACTTGTTCGCACTTGTCGTTAAGCGTTGACGGATTCGAAGAGGGCATAGCCAACAATAAGGCAATAGACGGATTCCTTGTTCGGGGTGAACAGGCAAGGCATCTAAGCCAGCCGAGGAAAGAAGCCGGTGCTACTAGAGCCTCATCAGAGGAGCCGCCCGTTCAGAAGAGGAGAAAACTCGACGAGAACAGTATACAGCGCTTTTTCACCACCAGGGACGCCGATGCTACTGAGAAGGCTCCTTTGGGGGAAAGACAGTTTGCACCAGAACAGTTATCAGGCGCAAATTCAGACCGGCCAGCCGAATGGCCAGACAAAGGAAGTGTTTTCAGTACTTTTTCAGGGGACATCGCAGCGGACGGTCAGTCGGATGCAGCTAGCACGGGATTCTTCTCCTGCGAAAGATGCGGCGAGTCACATCCAGAGAAGGACAAGGGCGAGCATGACGACTGGCATTTTGCGAAGGACCTCGAGACGCAAGAAAGGGAAGCAGTTGGCCCTGACAAAGCTCACCCTGCCCATGGTAGAAGCGGTCATTCAAGTAAAACCAGTCGAAATGGCCGCGGTAGGTCTGAGAAAGGACAAATGCGACTTCACTTTGGATAGCATGCTCAGAGTTAGCTGGTGGCCGAGAGCATTTGCATGCATTAGTCTGCGTTAGGTCACCTCCAAATGTAGCGCCACGATATCGCCTGACTGATGCCCGTTGGGCATTCAACGTGAGCGCTGACAGCATTGTACTGACTCTGTTGCATACAAAGCGAATATAAAGCGCGAGGCTGGTCCTATCAGTGAGCCTTCATGAATGTTCTGAGTTGATGGATCGATGATCATTACGTGTGTGAGAGAAATCCATCCTGCACTCTGACATCAGGGATCGACGTGCTTTGTTTCGTCTGCTCGAGTCTCGACCATCCTCCTCTTCGGCTGTCCGTTACTAACTTTCTACTTCTGCTTTGTACTTACAATTCTCGTAATATATTTTGTTTTTCGAATTCTTTACAGCTTCCTTGTTCCAATTTTTCCTTCTCTCACGGCCTTTCTTTCGGTACTCCCATGTCTTGTGTGCCGGCCCTATCACCACTCGACGGCGGATCCTGCGTTACATATCGCTTTCAACTTAATTCCTCAGCGATATCCCACGGATTTTATCTTGTCCCTGCTGCTGCGGATGTTTATTGATATCGGCGTTTCATTGTTGACATCTACGTTGAGGCGTCATGGCCCGCCGAGGAGAACCGCGAAGATATTACGAAGACAGCATGTTGGAAATTGATGAACGACACTATTCCAATGGTCCCAGGCGTGAAGTGGTCATGGAAGACGATGTCGAGTACCGGCGTCATAGGCCTGGCCCTCCAGTTAAGGAACTGGAGCGGGTTCGGCTAGGTGACGACGCTGGGGCACCCGACTTCTTCCGGGATAGGGTTGCTCCAAACACAGACGCTGGTCCGCTGGTCATGAGGCGCAGGAGACAGGAGGAGCTTCGTGAAGCTTCTCCGCGAACGCGAGAGAGGGAGGATGAAGTCCTCCTCCCGAGACCTCCGCTCCCGAGACCGCGTGTCGGAGACGAGGGACGAGACGAACTTCTTCTCAGAAAGCGAGACAAAGATACGGGTAGAAGGATACCTAGGTACCCTGACCGTGGTGGTGAAGAGGATATAACGATCCGCCATGGTAGCAATGAGATTATCATACGCAAAGACCAATCGGGAAAAACCCGAAGCCCACCAAGAGCTAACGATATGCCTGATGAGCCCAATCCTCGAATGTCTCGAAGGACTTACTTCGAGAAGGAGCAAGATGAAGAGTTGCGCGCGCGAGCCCCTCCTAGAGTTCCACGCCTGCGGTCACCGCCTCGTCCAACTGAGAGAGACGAAATTCTGATTCGAAGAGACAAACGAGAGGGTAGTCGACATAGGAAGAACGACCACAACTGGGAAGAAGTGGTGGTTCGAAAGGGTCACGAGCGGTCACCATCTCCGGAGGTGCGAATTCCTAGAATACCATCTCCTCCCATTCCGCCACCATCCATCCGTCCAGATGCCCTGTCTCGTCATACGCCCACGGGTCACAGTAAGAACACTTTCTGAGTCTGCCTAGAGTGCTAGGGGTCGGTGCACCTAAATTGCTAACTTTCTCTCAGGCTACGAAACAAGCCGCCCTCGTCGTGTGTCTCCTGAGCTTTCGTCCAGCAGCGGCAGCTTTGACCGGGTAGAGGTACATCGGTAAGCACAAAGGGATATCCCAATTGACTTTCAAACATTGCGGACACAGAGGCAAGAGCTAACTCCTCTGCTTTCAAGTCGTGGTAGGAACGAGGATATCCACATTGTACATGACACCAGGGAGGAGCCGCCTTCTACCGAAGTCCAACCGTCCACGGATATCAGGAAGACTAAAGAAGTTGCAGTCTCGAGCGACAAGCCGAAGTCCCTGGGCCCGGAAGAGGAAATGATGCTGTCTACGGAGCGGAGGAGACAGAGCCATCCGAACAGCACAATCAAGATTCGCGATGAACGTGATATGCAAGAGGAAGCTGACTATTACGCGGCCCGTCATGGGGACAGGTCCTACGTAGGAGAAGGGTATAATGGAGCGACTACAGACTGGACAGTAGTCGACGTGCCTCCGGGCACGAAAAGGGTAACCATGAACGGAGTTGGAGGCGCCAGCCAGGAGGTGAGTTGGCAGAGATATGATGGGGGTCGGAAGTTTCGGTTTATACCAAACGGCGACGCTCCACGATCATTGTCATCTTCAGAAAATGAAGATGTCAGTACCGACCGTGGCCGCGTTGCTCGTCGATACGTCGGTGTCGAGAACCGACCTGAAAGAGAGCGTGACCGACTCTGGACCGAGGTCACCAAGAACCTTGTACTGCGGGAAGCGATCGAGCGCACAGGATACGAATATGAAGAAATGGAAGGTTCTTATCTCATATTTGCTTTTCTCCAACATGTAAGAAACAGATACCAGGCCCTATCCCATATTTAGTGTTTCCTACGACGTCGGTTGAAATACTAATCAATGCACAGGACGACGTTGCTACCCTCGTCCAACTCTCCAATGACATTCGCCGCGAACGTCACGAGCTGGTTCATGAAATGCGCCGCGAACACGCCATGTTACGGCACCGGGCAGCTCCTGCACCGAAGGCACCTCTCCTGTTGGAAGGGCGGCGTCGTGTTATCCGCCGTCATCCGAGAAGGAGAAGACTCACAGATCGGGAGTTGGTATTAGAGGCGGGTAGGCGTGGACGGACTCGATTTTGAATGAAAGAGCGCAGGGCGATCTCTATCGACATGGAAGTACTGAACTTTTAGTGACGACTACGATGGTTCCATTTTATGTTCACTGCTGTAATAATGATGACAAGACGTGATGAATTATGAATAGAACGAAGTTGGTATCAATCTTTCTAGGGCAAATTGCATTTTCGAAAAGACCAGTTGAACGGCAGATATCTGTAGCCTCGAGGTGAAGCGTGCTCCAGTTAGGGCTGGCGAGGACAAGCCATTCATCTTTTGTTCAGCGACTAATCGAGCTCAGGTTTTGCAAGGACAACGAGGCCAGACCTTGTCATCTTACTAAGGCGTCACCAGTCTCCTGCACGAACCGCAACCTCGACAAGAGAAGGTCGAAGAGATGTCAGTCCGTGTTTGTCGGAGATTGCCGTACACAAGGACCCCGGCAGTGCCGGCAGTTGCAGGTGAAAGGGTGGTTAGTCCATAGACGTGACGGATTCCAGCAATTTCAAATACGTCCGTCGTCCACGAGATCGGCGATCCGTTCAAGCGCTCCCCAGGCCCACAACAGGCTGTGGGTTGATAACCTGCCCGATATTCAACGTCTCAGACTTCATGACCCTGTACGACGCCGCGCGCCGCTCACCGCTGGTCTTGAACGCGGTCCCTTTCATGGCAATGCTGCATTGCACGGAGTTATGTCTCGGAGTAATGGGCTTTACCTCTCGCTATCTCGCGGCGCTGGCCTCCTACCGACCGGTGAAGCCTCTGTATGACGCTGAATATGAGTCTGACGGGGATTGCCGCCGTCCAAATAGCAATTCTCTTGTCATATTGGATTGACGGCCCTATGGAGCTAAAGGATGAAAATTCCTGGCACTCACTGGGCGTTGCCGCTGGTCTAGCCCCAGTCTCTAGGCAAGAACAGAATGTTAGTTTTACTCTCTATACTAGCTACCTAGGCAATTGACAAATATGCTGACTCCGCTGGTCTTTTAGCAATCGCATTCGATCTTGCTGTCTTTGTATCAGAAGGCATGGCGCCGGATCTGGTGGGTTCTATATGTAAGTGTTTGTAGTGCCCCCGGGCAGATGAGAGAACGAACTACGAGGGCAAGTTGTATCTTGTGAATTACTGCGAACTGGTCTGTCGAGGGACGAGTTCTGGCCGCCTAGTTTCTCTTTCAGCTACATTGTAACCATTGGCGTGGTCAACAGTCGCCTAGTGTATCGTTGCAAACTATTCCATGTCTGAAGACGCCTCGAGCAAAGAAAAGAGACGGTACCACGAGCTACTCGACTTTGAGGTACTCTTACACCTCAGTTCGCGAATCTACCAAGCCGCATCAGATTGAATAACGGGCTTTGGCCGTCGTTGATACACTTGTATTACGCTTCTTCTCCTTCATTATCTGCTAATCAAACTAACATAATTGGTCTAGCGACTACCGAATTGTCTTTCATAGACTACGACTCTCTGACGTCCCTGACAGCGACCTCCTGTTGGCATTGGCTAACAAGATCTCTCGTTTGCTAGAAAATGTGCTGGGCTCGGGCATGTCATACCGCGCCCCAGTTCACATGTAAGTGCCCTATGTTTGATGAGCCTCAAGACCGTCCGGCCCGCTTAACAGATATCTCACAGATTCTCCCTCAATACTCATTCATGTTATCCAAATCCGCAGAGAGATCTCTCACGACGGCGTTATTTCCGAGAACCGAGTCCGACTGGCAACGCAGATCCTAGAGAAGTTCCAGCAGTCCTAGCCACATCTTATTTAGACCCGCCATTTCCTTGAATGTGCTCTGAAGGCCTGCGACGCATGAAGCGAGGACGCGGACGGGGATCAACAGAACGAGGTCCGAGTCTGGCACAGTTAGCAGAGCTACCCGGATCCTGCCAAAGGTGGTAGGTTCTCTGGGTCCAGGGCCTCGATAACACACAATACCTACCTGGAGGCGTTGGCGGAGGGCATACTGGCTCAGAGCGAGATGGATATATCATTTGGTATGAGCTTGCTTGTTTTCCATCTTAGCAACAATTGCCGGGATATTAGGTCCTAAGACAGGAAGGATATGCCGGCAATTGGCCCAGAAGACAGATGCAATCACCTGGAATGTTGACAGATCGACTCTATCGACTGTCCAGACCGTCCTAAGCGGAAATCTCGCTTCACGGAGAACCCGGCATTGCGTTGCGTGGCATGTGTCACAGTCATGTCAGCCATGCATGCATGCAACGCGTCCCCAGTAAGATACGCACACAAGGTCCTCTGCAATGGGTCGGCAGGTACAAGACCAAGCGAGAATCTCCAGCACGGCCATTTCCTCAAGAAGAAAAAACCAGAAGAAGGAAAAAGAGGCAAATAAAAAAGTAAGGTTTCTGCGAAGTACGGTACAGACGATGATCATCAGCATCGGCTCAGGTCCGTTGATCCATGACAAGCGAACGAATCAAGTCAATGGTCCAAGCCACGACTCTCTTTCCAAAATTGGCCAGATTGGAAAAACATTATCCGCGTTCGCGACCCGAACCAAACAGACAGAGGATGGACTTGACGCCCCCGGCGTGCGAGCCCTGAACGAGGACTGCAATCGGCATAATTGGTTCCCATTTACCCACTGTCAGGGATCGTTAATTTCGGCGCTGAGCCATGCCGATCGATCTCGATTCGGCTAATCCTACGGCTAACAGGAACGGGCTTTTTTTTTTTTTTTTTTGAGTGGCAAAAAAATGTAAGGGAGGGAAACAACGGAAAAGGGAAATGTCGTAAAAATCAACGATGACATGCAAGGGCGGGTGCAAGGAAGGGAAGGACGTATCATATAGTATTACATTTCTAATATAAGAAGAAGTAACTTAAGTTTGGGAGGAGTTTAATGTAATAATATGCAGGCACCGACCGGGGCGCTGGACCTTGTCGAATAGCTGGCTTCCACATTGCGCAGAACGATGGACCTCAATCTTAACTGTGGCTTGTTATTGGGTTTTGCATTTTCGCAAACTTCGAGTTCTGCATGTTGGAACTCAAGGGGTGCATTATTTATTTATCCCTGTTCGCTGCATTAATAATAATATTAAATTGAATGGGGTGGATGGATGGATGGAATTTCAGGCACAGTAATTACCCGTCTCAGTAATTAAGGCGATATGATATGAAGATAAACAGACCCTTTTTAATTTCACGCGCCATGGAATGGCACGAGAAACTTAACAATTAAATGCGGAAGTACGGGACCTACCCAAGGTTACGCTCGCGGCTCTACATCAGGTCTGCGCCTATCTAAATCTACCAGCCAATCCGACGCCCAGTATCCACTGTTTGTAAGAAATTCATAACATCCAGGGGGGAACCCGAATGCTCAACCTTAGAGAGATCGGAGCCAGATTGCCAAATTGTTTGGTTCAGCGGGTGAGCTGGTGGAACCCCCGGCCTTGGACAGTGCGGCAGTCCACTGTGGACGGAGATTTAGATTCAGGTACCGAATTTGACTCTGCTCTGTGGCGGGAGCTGATCGGTAGGCTTTTTTTTTTTTTTTTTTTTTTTTTTGAGTGAATGTTGGAAGAGTCCTTGTGTTCATTTGAATGTGAGGTTGTGATTTGTACAGGTATACGTCTATGATAATGCGAGATTCTAAACAGGTTGTCAATATATATGCTGTATAGGCACCATTTGGGGAATTCTCCGCGATCTCTGCACTGGGAACTCGCTCTCTTCTCTTGGCCCAGCTACCTAAACTCCTCCCTGGCACAGATGCCCATGGGGACGACGGTCCCGATCCTACCATTCGCGATTATCCGATTTTAACTACGATGTGGACATGCGAAAGGGAAGATCGTGGACCCCGCAGAAAGATCGAAATACGGTGGCTGAGAAACCTTACTGAAGCGATCGCAGGTCGTTTCCTGGAAGAGGCAGGTCCGTCAGACAACAGTGACGGGCTGGAACTCGGATCAGACCTTATTATTATTTATTAGTAGTATCCGTATTAGAAATCGGTACAATATGTCAATTCTGGGCCCCCCCGCACGTCGACGAGATCAGATGTCCATCGGAGAAGAGCGGGTTCGCGGCTGAGCATGTCGGCATTCACGGTCCACATATAGTAGCAGTAGGCTCGAAGGCTGTGGTTGTGGTTGTTCGTCAACATGCGTGAGCTCTACAGCATCGTAGAATAGTTTCGAGGCTTGTCTCGCTTGCAGAGTTGTGCATAGATAGAAACATTGCTTTCTGAAGAGAAGGTGTGGACGGCGGATCTATTGGTTGAGATTCATGTCGTCGATCGCTGTCTTGCATATGGTCCCACCGGGCTAGACTGCAGGCATGACCAACGTGCAGGCATTGGGGAACAACTTGGGACTTAACTACTGACTACCTTAGGTAACCGTCTGCCTTGTCTCTAGTGAGGCGGGAAGAAAGTCTAGCTGGTTCTGCGATGCAGGTATCATGCAATCGAGTCTGGAGGGGAGGATGTTCTGGAGGATTCCTTGACGGGAGCATGGAAGGCAAATTCCTGTTGACAGGTAGAGAGAGAGGCAAGAAGAACTCGGTACTATTATTGGAGAGGAACGTGATTGATGGACAAGGATTGTGTGAATGAATAACTTGGAAGGAGAACCTTCTATTGTTTTTTATTTTTGTTTCTATTTTGTTTTTGCAAGATGCCGGTCAGGGAACCGGTTGTTATTCTTAGCAAACTCCGCACTATGCGATATCACCCATGGTTGGGAGACCAACCTACCGGATATACGAATAACCTGATAAGTGTACCAGCCAGGTACCGTGTATGTAAACCGTAAGGTATGAGGTACGGCGCTGTACGGAGCAAGAGAGTCATGCTGTAAGGTTGATGGCCGGGGCGCCGGCCACCCACGTCATGCTTGTCTGCTTTGATTAATTCCAGGACCGGCCGGGCTCGCAGGAAGACGCCCAAGGGGGCAAAAAGCTTGTGTGCGAGACTCGCAGCGGATTCTGACGGTGCATCTCAGGTCTTGCATCTCTCGAGGTCGCAAACGGAGAAATGATCTCCGCCGGAAATTGACATGTATGATAGGGATATGTGCATTACTTATCTTGACCTATCAAGCCTTGACCCGGTTTTGCGCCAATGTGATACCTAGGTGCTGTTCTCTCCCCTAATTAATAATAATTCTCTGAGGGCTAGTGTTGTCGCCGATCTTCCCTTTTTGCTGTGGAGAGAAGTGCGTACGCAGATCCGCCGTGCTTTCATCCTCTGTGGAATGCGTACACATATAGAGGTACCTTTGCAGCCACAGAGTTTATCCGGCCGTTGCGGAGCGATCATCCTTTGCCCTTGTCTCAGATTTGGGGCAGGACTTGGCGACGACGACGTGCTCTGTATGTCGTCGAGATTCCAATATATAATAATTGTAACCGGCAAAAATCACTGAACGGCATCAAATCGGTAGGTAGATAAGTAGGTAGTGAAAGATACGCGCACTCGACGAGGTGCCACTGCTCGGCGGTAGCATCGTCTATGGCAAGGCACTACTACTACATTACAGTAGCAGTGCAGGCAATGATAATGATCGTCACACCAACCTGCGGACGGAATGCCGACGTTCGACCTTCACATGATCAAAATGACGAATATTCGAACAGGGAGCTCGTTTTCTTATATCCGTTGACGTCTGCAGATATGGGCAAAAACTGGTGGTCTGCTTTTATCAACCATTGTCGTGTTTGTGCCGTTATCCGTGGTCTGCTTGTTTGCAGTCTTCCCTCAGTGGTGGCGCCACAGATAATTAGTTCATCCTTACGTTCGCACAACTCCATCTACAGAGGTGGGAGAAAAGTAGTTGGCAGTAGGGTTGGTATTTGGAGTACCAAGGATGTTACGTCCATCGTAATCTATATGGCAGAATCCTCAGGCACTCGAATATACAACCTTGGAATGAAGCTATTCCACCTCAAATTCTGATGATTTCGATGATGTCTAATCCCCTAGATCCTCACGCCTAGATAATCTGCCCTTTATCAGCTGACTCTTTCAATTCCTTACAACGACCCCTTGTAGCTGGATCCCATATAAATTACTATGGCGGTGTGTCTCAGCGTACATCCAAATCTTACAAGCAAGCCACTCTATACTACTAGTACTAGTACGGTCGGGGGAGTCGGGCGAGTCATGGCACGGTCTACTGATGATAAACAGATATGATATCCGGAGCTTCCTGGAAACGCGAGGAGGGCGTGTGGTTGAAACACCCGTTCTATCGGGCATGGAACACCGGTTGTCCACGCTTTTGCCCTCGTATAACCTTGGGTAACTAACTGAGCATAGAGGAACTGCTACTGCTACTAGTACTATTCGACCTCACTGCATAAAGCCACCACTGCGACTGGTATGAAACTGTTGCTACCATCTTCACGGATGGCCCTCTCAAACAGCCAAGACCGACCGGCCTCTTCATCCACGCAGCGGCAGAGCCGGATCTCATTTGGCCGCCTTGGTCGATCCCGAGCGGAATGGCAGGCCGTGCGTAATGCGAAGCCTTCCGTCGCAATAAATCGTCATACTTACCTAGTAACAATAATAAACACTTGAAGAACAATAATATAAAATAATAAATAATAAATAAAATAAAATACGCCCGAAACACGCGGCCCCGTACCTCGTAATACGGCCCCATCAGGCCTGGGTAGGTATCAGACAGTATCCATCTTCCTTTGCCGCCTGTACCAATCGCCGGCTCCGTGTATCTTGGTACAGCTTCTGCTTCTCATATTCACGACCTTTTCCCTTCTATTCCATATTATTATTCTTCACCCTAATCTTCCATTCCTCTCTTACCTGCTTCTCCTTGTCCGAACAGGCAGTCAGGAAGAGAGACAGAAAAACGCTCTGAAACCAAAAAGAAAAAATTAGAAAAAAAGGACAGAGAAAGGAGGTTAATCTTGACTGCTTGACCTTCTGTCTCCTTTCCCCCGATTCCCCCTCCCTGACGTTTCGACTTACTGGAACTGTCGCTATCTCTGCCTGCCTTGTCCATCCAGGCACCTTGTCGTTCGTTTTCCTCGTCTGGGACTGCCTGCTTCGTCCAGCCTGACGATGCTATTTGTCTTCTGACAATCCCAAAGGCGTTCCATCCGTTGCACCAATGCCTGTTCATCCACCGCTTCGCAGGTGAAGGCAAGGCGGACAATCTGGAAAGATAGAAGACAACCAAATCCTGTCTTGCAGTTGGTCGATCGATCTGTGGACTGGCCTCTCCCTTTACAACCTTGCTCGTCACCAGTTCCCAATCTTACTCATCTCAACTCGAACCGTGTGTGATCCAGCAGTTGATCGTTATCGACGCAATCTTTACTCCGTCCTACTGATCGATATTTTTTTATAAAGGTCAGTGGAAGAAAGGAGGGAAAATCAGGAACAGAGCGCGGACTGGGAGGATCCAAAGAACGTCAAGATGCCTGTCACTCAATGCTCGTTCGGGCTCTCTTCCATCATGCGTCCTACCGTACTCCTCCCACTTCTCGCCATCTTCATACGCCCAATCCTCGCCGCCACGGACCTCACCTACTGTTCGAAACAGAATACCGGCTCTTCTTTTCCTGCGAGTATGTGTTAACTGACTTCCAGTTTTCGCGATCGCGCTGCAGTTTACTAACCGGATCTTCAAAACAACCAGACTATAGCACCTTCCAGTCCGTAGGAAATTGCCAGTCCGTATGTAACACGGATTGGGCCTTTGGCATTCTTCAGAAATACTACTGCTGGTGCTCCAATGATGCTCCCGGGTCAACAACCGACACTGACAAATGTACCAATTCATGTCCGGGTTATCCTGACGACCCCTGTGGAAGTTTGGCCGACAACCTTTTTGCCTATATCGAGATGACTCTCCATGCTCCTTCTAGCACAATAGAAGTGTCAACGCCTGTGTCTACGTCTTCATCAACGTCGTCGTCATCTTCATCCTCGCGCTCATCATCCTCATCCTCATCCTCAACCACTGATTCTCCCGCCACGGTCAGTATCAACCTACCTGCTTTATTGTGCCCTATTGGTTCTCCTCTGTTTTCAAGCTTCTGAGCCAGACTTTACTTCACTTTTCGTCCTGGTTCGTTGTGTGTATGCTTGCATTGCTTTATTTGGCCCCTGGGCGGCCGAATAAGGCACCGTAGGCTTTGGAGAAAGTGGAGTCGCCAGGGGAACTTGCTGAAACGTTCTCACTTTATCTGCACTTGCCTTCCGACCATGGAACTAATACATTATTCTAGGTTACGGCTAGCGCAGTGGTAACTGAAACTCGATCGGCAGGAAACTCAGGAAGCTCGGCAGATGTCGAACCAATTACGATTCATGCTACTCCTACTCCTACGGTTCAACCGGAAAGTAAAAGCTCTGGTTTGAGTGGAGGAGGCATAGCCGGTGTCGTCATTGGTAGCGTTGGTGGAGTGGCAGTAGTCATGGCTTTCATCGGAATTTACATCGCAAAACGCCGCTCACGATCTCGCGAGACTTCTTATGCTGGAAGTGTCCAGAACATGCTACCAGATGGGCGGCAAAGTAAGGGTTCGCAAATAAGCTGTGCGCCAAGCACGTTCCACAGTAGTGCTCACCGTTTGCCAACAGGATCATCGAGTACCACGATGCGCATGCCTACGTTCACCGACAACCGCTTGAAAACGGATACCGTCCTCTTCGCCAACGGTCGTCGAATAAGCGATGTGTCTCTCCAGGATAATGAGGATTACTCTCGTCCTGTTTTACGCGTAAGACTGCCATCAACCTGCAGTTGTTCATCCTCTGCTGACATCATGTTCCAGTTGACGAATCCCGACTAATGGCCAAGACTAAATATGTCGTTTTGCCATCCTTGCGCGTTTCCGCTTCGTTTCCTTCCTCCTCTCTACTAGTATTCTAGCTGCACATTTATTCTTTCGTTATTTTTGTGATTAAAAGCGAAACAGCGGTTCTGTGATACCTCAGCAGTCATATGCTACTTTACTTATTGTCGCCATGTCCCGATTTACTCCTGCCTCTTTTTCCCTGTGCTGCACGCTGAACGAGAGAATGTGGTCTCCGAATGACTCTTCCAACCTCTGCCGATCCTATTCGAGACGACTCTTAATGCAATCGTATCGGATTTGAACGGAACTATGCTCCTTCCGATGGACGAGGGTCTGCACGTTATTTTGTGCTTCTCGCTCTCGAGAAGGGTGGTCGCTATCATGACTACGAGCCACGATAATAATAAACATCGAAGAGAACCGGTGCGGCGGAAGCCACCTCGATCTGTTTTGATCGTACTGTGATGGATTCCCATCTGCATTGAAAATATATCCGCCGGAGGGATTACATCGTTGTGCTCCGGTTGCCGTGCATTTTTGATCCCCCCCTTTTTTTAGTCTTAATTGTGTGTCTTGTTCTGCATTCTGTTTCCTTTATTGCCTATTCGCGCAGGTGTTCGATAGATAATCAATGGATTGCACAGCGGTGGGCAATGCAATATATGTGGGACGCGGAACTTCTCTCTGAACAGGGCTACGAGGTGCGCCATTGTTGCCGGGCGCGGTGTGTGATGTCTGAGACTAACCTACTGAATAATGCTATGCATGGTATGGAGGGATCTTGTTGCATCCACTATTTTAGGTACAGAGTAATGAATAGTCATAGTTGTGCTCTTTCTTGAAGCTGGACCGCTTCTATCAACTGTCAGCACATTTGATCTTCCGATATTATTCAGTAACAAGGAGGACTCCATGGCCGAGGCTGTTCTTGCCCTTCGGTTGTCCTGCACGGGATAGTTTTGCCGCATTGGGAATGGACACCCTCCCGGTCGGCGCCTTTCCGTTTTGGTGCAGTCGGTCCTCTGACGGGCAGCTCTTTGCTTCGTGCTTGTGCATGCAGGCAATCGTTCCGATCCTGGTCCAAAGGACTGCGCCAAATTCGTCCTAGAAACAGGTGCTCTGCTGAGAAAGCCATCTAACCACGCGATGGCTGGACAGATAGACAGCTACACCTTGCATGTCAGACCAGCACAGCGAGCACAGCGAGCGCATCGACAGAGAATTTGACGGGTATCGACCTGCAGTGCAGTACTGATCCATGCCCGGAATCCGACCAAGCAGAAGAAGCAAACAAGTCCGCAGAGACAACAAGAATATGGTCAATACCGGTTGATATGCGCTCATGGAGTCGTACCACCGCGTTCCCGTCCACGTCCCCGTTGTCCTTCTGTTTCCCCTCCAGGATAGGGCCCTCGGATGGGGCAAAAGTCGTGCAACTCTCATCCTTATCTCCTTATCTGCATATTCTCGCCTAACGCAGTAAAATCATTCGCCGAATCGGATTGCTATTTGATATGGCTTGCTCGATTCTGGATCCTTAGAGTGGAAGTCGTCCCCGCTTCTGGATCTTGGACCTACCTATGTGGGAAATGGATACAGATGATACTTGCATAAAATGTTCCCCCCTAACTCACCCTCTCTGTATTAGCTTCTGGTGGAATTGGATCCAGCACTTAGATTAGGATTTCTTATATCTATCGAGCCTTCCCGTCTCGGGATCTCGTTTTCTGCTCCTTCGGCGTTGCTATACTGCTCGAGAACGGCTCCACGTCTTCCCTATCGTCTCTGTTCCTCCTATCTGATGGACTAAAAAAGCCATGGACTTGTTCAAGACTACGGACAACGTCTGGCTCTTTGGCCTTTTAGCCATCTCAGTAACCGGTCTTTGTCTCGCACTAGAGAGATCGTTCGGAAAGTCCCTCTGGGCGGCTGCTGCTAGCCTTCGCGGCCGGAAAACGCCAGCTGCTGCCACTCCTCCCCGTTCAGTGTCCCCCGAAAAGAAAACCGGTACTGGTCCTATCCCTCCGTCAAGCTATGCCGATGCTTTACCGCCTCAGCGTCGGGAGGCGTTGCGGAATCTCAATAATTTTCCGATTCCCTGGCGCGCAGTAGACGAGAGTGCCGTGAAGAAAGATATCCTGCCGATGACCGCGGACTACAGGAGTAGCCCGGACGGGAAATACACGCCCACTGGCTTTTCTGTAAAGGAGCTCAAAGCGCTGGGCGACTTCCCTGACTATGCGAAACTTAGCGGGGTGCCTCTGCCGCGGCCCTACCCGGAGTTCAACATTGAGAAGGCTATCCCCAGGCCTTATCGCCCGTTCAGATGGGTATATCATCAGACAATGTGTCAGTCTTCTTATACCCCAGAGTTAGATCCGATTCTGATCCGACTAACCAACTATCTGCAGCGTTAACCAAACTAGAGACGGACTGGTGGATCGAGCTTGAGAATACCTACAAGTCCCGAATCGCTCAGCGGAAGGACCTGTACGCTAAGCACGGTAAAGCGGTGCTCGACTATCTTCCTGGGTCTGAATTGGTCTGCAAGGAGCTTATGGAAATGGTGCTGCAGTTCATCTGCGCCCGATATCCGCAGTACTTCTCGTTGGTGGACAATCGTATTCTTCAAAATAGAATCCTCGGCACGGAGGTGGAGATTGCGTCCAAGCATCCCTTAAACATCTTGCTTGACAATGTCCCTGAAGACTTTGCGATCACGTTGCGCGATGATGAGACGGGCTTTTACTTCTTCCGAGCAGGTGTCATCTGTTCCTCGTTGGGATGGAATGTCTCGACCAAGATCGGGCTTCGGCTTGATCAGATCCATACTCCGATCCCGGATTATAAGGAGAAAATGCAGTTCTCCATGGACCGGTAAGAGTATTTTCCTCAATGTTTTTACTCGATGAACCCAGCTTACGATGATTACCAGATTTTTCTCCAAAATGCCCTCAGACAAGCCTATCCAACGAGGCTCCTGGGGTCTCGAAGTCGGCCAACCCCTCTACATGCCCCCCGGGGACCCCCATGAAGTGCACCGACTATCCCAGGATCCCGACCTAGATCTGTCGGACTGCCATCTGCGCGTGGACTGGCAGACCCTCCGCCGGCTACCCCTATCGGCCGGAATCGTATTCAACTTCAAAGCGCTCTTCACGCCCGTATCGGAGTTCCGGGATGAGGCGGGCGTGCCCGCCCTGGTCGCAAAAATCCTAGAGGAGGGAAAGAAGAATCTGATGGAGTACAAGAACACCTGGCACGTGGAACATGTTGTGTTGCCGAATCTGGAGAAGTGGGCTAAGGAGCAGGAAGATAATGGACTCACGCCTAGGAACTGGGAGGTGTCTACGCTGGACAAAAGTCCGTGGTATGAAAATTGGGAGGAAAAATGGCATCGCCAGCAGGGCTTCTAGGCTTATGCGTCCGGTGTACCATTTTCAAGCTTCTTTTGTCATCCTGTTTGTTTTTATCATGTGTATTGACATGGGCTGCGGTTGCATTTTCGATGATCTGATAACGGGCGGTAAAGTTATTCAAGGCATACATGCATTTTAGGAAATAGGATGCCATTGGCCTCTAGGGTATTTCCTAAGCAAGCCCTAAGAAGCAGGACAAGTACGCGCTTAGAGTCTCGCGTCCTGCTCCAAGAACGGGGATTTCCGCCATTTTCTCAGCTGGAAGCGTCCGTCGTTCTCTGGTTATCCATGAGCACACGCACTGGTGAGGACGGCTAGGCAGTTGCGGGCCTAGACTGCGCACACCTCACAGCTCGGTGCAGGTGCACTTAAGCAAAGATTAGCATCCACAGAGCCCCCAGAGCAACTGAGAAAGGAGCGAGGACATCGCACCAACCCTCTCAGTGGCGATGTCGCATATGCCTGTAGGAAATTGCACGGGAGTCGTGGTCGGGCCCTGCAGTGAGATAACCAGGTGGTACGAAGAGGGGATTCATCAAATCCCGACGTCTCTAGGACCCCTTAAAGGACACTCAATCCTCTCCCGCGTCCTCAGCGGAAGAATGCCCGCCACCACCAGGTCGACTCCCCTCATCGCGGCCCCGATCTTCATCTTCATCCATATCCTCCAACTCAGCAGCCAACGGACTAACGCGTTCCTCCAACAGATCCAAATCCTCCAACTGCTGTCGCGACGGCAACTTCCACAAACTCGTCCCGCAGACGCGATCCTTCGTAAGAAGATCGTCCACAAACTCATCCACATGCGTCAACATGAACGAGTCGCGCAATCTCCGCTTCAACTTCCGATAATCCAGCAGCAGCGGCTCGAGCGCCTTGTACACCGCCGCCGGCTCGAAGGTCAATCGTACGTAGAACGCGGCCAGGGCACGGAGGTACTTGAAGTCGCCCCTTGCCTTGACAATACCATTTTCATTGTCGTTGTCATCGTCGTTGTCGTTGTCGCTCCCCGGATCCGTGAAATTCAGGTACTCGAGCACGATGTCGCGGTCCGGCGCGAGTTGCAGCATTTTGAACGCAAGACAGAGAAACGGGGACGGCTTCTCGGATACCCCGTACGTGCCGCCTATGTAGGTGAGTTCGACGGCTCGGTCGCAGAGAGTGGCGGCGTTGAGGCCGAAGCATTGCTCTTTCCAGTAGTAGGAGTCTGTGATGCGGTCGCGGACGGCCTTCTCGAACAGCGTTGCTGGGTTCACGCCCCGGATTAGAGGGCCCGTGTAGCCGCGGTTGTCGAGGAAGGAGCTCGCGTCGGCGCGGTGCGTGGCCATTTGGTAATCGTGTCTTGTTTCCTGTTGACAGACAGACAGGGTTTGGTTGTTGGTAAGGTGCGGAGTGACTTGGAGAATTAGAGAAAACCCTCCGCGTTTTTGCCTGAGGCTCCCGGGGAGTACGGTGGCGGTTCTTATCGATAGTCGCGCGGACAACCGTCCTGCTGTAAACAGGGGGCTCAACAGCGATACGACGTCATGAGCGAAACATCTTCGACAGGACGTGGATCTCCTAGATCCTTTGAGATCGATCCACTGCTATCGTACCTGGTGTCTCTCTGTTCATTCATTTCCTGATATTCTTCATGCTTGTCCGTTTCTCTGACCTCCGTTGATCCCGATCAGCTACGGTCGATATCGAATATATATACATGATTTAGACTCAGACCATCGCCATGGTCCTACTGACCCAGTCCACCGTCTCAGTCGTCCTATCCTCCGGGGTAGTATGCATGTTCACATTCCTCCTGTTCCTATCAGGCTATGTCCTCCAACAGCAATCCGTGCGAAGCATCCAAGTCGCCTTGAAACCGTCCCCGCCGCCCATCCACGCCCCGATTGCAAAGCGAGGGTTGGACGCGTTCGCTGATGAATCAAACGATGACTGGAAAGACGATCAGGACCCTCTGTCCGGCATCTCCCTGGAGCAAGAAGAAGATGATGACGACGACTCATCCTCACCGTTCGCAAGCTCGTCCCGGGAGCACGCCCTGAACAAAGGCAACTTCGCCTACCTCCAACTCCTCTCGCACCCAGACCCATCAGACATCTGCTCTGCGATCCTCTTCTTCAAGACCCTCGCGACCAACAACAGCGCCATCCAAGACCGTCTATTCATGTACCCCGAAGCATGGGACAGAATGACATACGCCCCGGATCGCGACAACGACCACGACCACAACGACAACAAGAAGAGGAAGAACAAGAGGAAGCGAAACGAACTGGCCCAACTCACCGAATCAACCGCGAAAGCTCTCTCTCTCCTCCGCGCAGCCAGCTTGAAATACGACATCTGGCTCCTCCCCATCAACATGTCCCTGGCCACGTCTACCGGCCACGAACCAACAGACGCAAAACTGCTCCGACTAGGCCAGATCCAATTCATGCAGTACGACAGCGTCCTATACGTGCAGACACCGGGACTGATTCTCGATGTGGACCGGTTGGACTCCGTGCTCCTTTCGCGGCCCCTCCCGATGAAACACGATAAGAATCGTCGCGAATCATACGACAATGAGGCCTGGATTAACATGCCTCTTCGTCCAGACCGGGATGAGTCGCCGCCTCCTGTCTATCTGGTTGCGGTTAATAGTGTGGGTGGTGGTCGTGTTGAAGCGCGTGGACACGTTCCGAATCTTGCTCTGGATGGTTTCCGAGATCTGGTTACTGGTCCTTCGGCGTTAAAGGGGACGCGCGGTCGGAGTGGGAGCGCTGGCAATGTGGCTGGTGAGGACGAGCAGCAGCAGCAACAGCAACAACAGTTGCCGGGATATGTTTATTTCGAGCGAGACGTCGATGGCCACGTTAGCTGGAAGAATAACCCGGTCTTCGGCACGTGGAGAGCGCAGCAGTACGAGGCGTGCGATGGGTTGGACCTTGATGATATCTCATTATGAGAAATGGTTTTGCTTTTCTCTCTTTCTGCCTTGCATTTTGGGAGTTTGGGGGGTTTTGTTTTTCAGACTTGGGGAACTCATCTTCTACGCTATAGGCTTCACTTTGGGATACACTTTGGGATACACTTTGGGAGGGATATTGTGGAGGGTGCACGCGTTACATATATATACATATCAGCGGTATTTGGGAGCGCGTATAAGGACGAGGATATACTGTATTTGCTCACTTTAATCTCGCTTCAATTCAACAAACTTCATAACTGTACTTTCATGAAGGTCTCGATAGAGGACCGTTTCATCTAACCTGCTAGGTACTCTATTTTCCAGGTACACATAAGACAGAAAGTGATAGCATCACCAGGTAGGCCAGCTTTCCTTTTGTCAAGCAGCTGTTCTGCGCATCTACTCAGATACCTGCTATATATCATGGCCTTTGATACTGCCATCTTTGGAGATTATGTCAGATGCACATTTGAGCTTATAAATTGCCTGATCTAGAGTTAGAGGCTTCTATACTCTCTATTACTTTCCCATTGTAGCAGGAGGAAGGATGGGGATAAAGACAAGGTGGAAGGGAGATGGAAACCAGTATGGAAGGAAAGGGGAAGAAAAGTGGAAGGATTGGGAAGGAAAGGGGAAGGAAAGTGGAAGAAAAAGGGAAGAAAAGGGGAAGAAAAGAGGAAGAAAAAGGGAAGAATAAGGGAAGAAGAAGGGAAGAAAAAGGGAAGAAAAAGGAAAGAAAAAGGAAAGAAAAAGGAAAGAAAAAGGGAAGTAATATGGAAGGAAGATGTTAAGTCATCCTCTCTGTCCGTTTTGTGAGCTTCTTATCAAGCTCCTGACGATGATGGAATCTTAAGTCAGGGTGTTGCACTGATGCAGCTAGCAAATATCTTCCAGCAGCTATTTGCTAGCTGCACTAGAGTTGTCGATGATAGGTTCATTATTTGTCTTCATACACAGAAATAGTGGAGCAGAATGTCTAGGTAAGAGCAACCAAGAAACCCTACATCAAAGCCATGAAACATGCTACCAGAATCGAGACTCTAGACTGCACTACAACAGTCCCCAAAAAAAAGCCTTGGCCAAGTCGAGATCATGATGGGCGTTGGGTGTAAGACCGAAATACCAGTTTCCGAACCAACGCCGATCCATGGAATGCGAGCACGCCGCACGTGGTAGCTCTGGTTCCAGCGATCAATCCATGGGTACGAGCCGAGCCGACGAAGCGTTATAGGTATGACTGAAGACTGGTTTCAAAAGTACCGCTTACGCACGAAGGACGAGTGGGTGGCCGGTGAGGTATGGGGGCAGGATTTGGATCCTCACATTGGTCCGGGCTTCAAGTTGTTTCCGGGGCGAGCCAGCCTGCGAATCTGGTTGGCCGAAACAAGACCAGGATGTTCCGGCCGCCTACCTACCTAGGTACCTACAGATAGGTACCTAGCTAGGTGGGTAGCCTGCATGAGGCCGCGGATTAATCGCAATCCATATATTCGCCCGTCATAATATCATCTGGCTCACACGCAGATAACGGTGTCTAATGCAGCCCGAAGCCCCCGGCTGGTATAGCGCATGATTGTTGGACAGAGCCTCGCGCGACAGGGTTCTCCATCCAATCAGCCCTAATAGCTGTGTGATCCCTGGGCCGGTTGAGCTGCGAAAGAACGAGAACTAGGTTGACAAAAGGACAACAAAGGTACAATTATTGCTCGGGATCCCGTCAAATCTTCCCGAATGACTTAAGACTGAACCCAGTTTCAATCAGCCAATGGTAGCAGTTCGTGCCGATGCAGGACGGCGACAAGTTGGGGGAACGGGAGACCCGGTTGACATCCGCGACCAGTTAAAATTAAGAAAAGGAAAAACAAAAGGGAATCGAACGATCAGGTGTAAAGAGACAACCCATGGAGATCGCCTGGGAGCATGTCGACTCGACTTAAAATGGAGCTCAAGCCCTCGGAGTCAGGCTGGTTTTGGATCAGGTCAACTCCTCAGGGCTCACTCGTCTGGAGACTCTCCGCTGATACTTTTCCAAGTTACATCTACCTACCGTGAAGGTCATTCCGGACTTTCGATTTAACCTACGTCGTGGGCCTGTGTCATCGTGACTGTCCATTGCGTGGACTATGAACACTACAGGTACGGTTCCGAAGTGGTTACACCACCTGAAACGCATGCAGCATCGAACAGACAACAGAAAGGTTAGCTGTGGTATTGCTTCTTTTCCCAAGTCAATCTCTATTTGCTGACTACGTGAGTGAAAGACTCTCTCCCTTGGTCACCCATGGCCAGATCAAAAACGCGACCCCTACCATAAATACGACCATGCCTGCTCCGCCAGCACGGCTGTCGAGGAAGAAGCATCCCAGTCCCTCTCCACAAGTACAGCGATACAGAGACCATCTGGAGGTCAAGTAACGGGAGCAGATTTGGCCGCTGAGATGCTTGGACAACCTGGAGAGGAGCCAGGGGATGAACCAGGCAGCCTGTCTCGACAGTGTGCAGTCTATTTCAGTGACCTGATCAGAGCCTGCTGGGATGACTTCGGTACTGCCTCACCAGGATCTCAATGCCCGACCACAGCAGCAGATACATTCTGCTCTCGCAGTATCATTGAAGCCAACTCTGTCTACAACAATCTGATACAACGACTAGCCTTGATTGAGCTGGGCCAACAGTATACTACAATGGTGGATGACAGGATCTCGCAGGGCATGACCCATGAAGATGCCATAACTTTCACCTCTCGAAAGATGATTTTCGAGATTGGAAAGGACGTTGGAAGGCAAAACAGAGGATTCCACTGGGACAGTTTTATCCAGGACTTTGACAACAGAGTCACACTCGCATTGAGATGGAGAGCCCTTCTCGATGCTGTTGGCGCTCCTGAAGTGCTTCTGATAAACCATCCCGGTGGTAGAGGATTCAATTGGGAGCAACGTGTCCACGTACATTGCACAGACTTCGAAAGTGGCACTGAGCACATACGTGACCTCACCGAACTACTTTCAGCCACTCCCAGTTTCAACCTCAGGGAAACTTGCTTACGGCTTAGTGGGGTCGCAGATATGATCAAGCAATTGGGAAAGCTAGGTCATTCGGATTGCAGAACTTTCCTAGCTGGAGAAATCAAAAATCGTGTTCAAGGTATTTTTGGGGATCTCAGGACCTACTTTGATCAGGATGGTGACTCCGAGGAAGATCACAACAATCATAGTGACAGAGACGACTACAACGACGATGAAAGCATGGCAGATGTCGAGTCAACCATGGACAATGACGAAACCGATGAAGGGAACGACCAGGGCAATGTTTTTTGGTGTTAAATCCTTGCTTTTGCGATGTCGAATTGCTAGTGCGTATTAACTACTAGTAGTTATAGCTAATTACTGGTCATGAGTTTCCGCACACCTATCCAAAATATGTATTCTGCGACCACCGCCTAGTACATTACCCGCTCCCCCCCTCCTTGCAGCTAGGTCCCTGGCACATCCCCTGGATGCTGAGATTCAAACCTATGTTAACGGCAAGAATAAACCCGCTAGAAGAATAAGACTTACCGAGTTCAATGATCACACACGGTTCGACACTATATAAAGACACAAACGGAGTGAGCACTTCAGATTGGCTTTTTCTCGAGGAACATGAGCCCGCCAGTCTCCGCCAGTCTCTGCCGTTCTCCCCTGTATGATGCTCCTTTGAAGGGAGAAGATTCTTGCCTGCATTTCCGCGGCTTAGTCTAGCAAGTGCCACCTTTTTAATCGAGAAGACAATCCATAGTCCTCCCAAAAGTCACGTAAGCATGTAAGAAACGCCCTTTCGCGGATGTCGATAAAAAGAGACATCTGAACGGAAGCAGGGATGCAGCATTGGTCTCAAGACGCGAGTTTTGTTCTTTGAGAAGAGAAAATCCAACTTCAAGACGATGGAGTCTTTCAGAAAGTGACTATCACTAGAATTGCCTTCAGATTCATTCTTAGAGGTATTAGAGGTGAAGAGGTGCTAGTATAGGCAATTCTTAAGGTCCATATAACACTCTAATATTAGTTAGTAACTAGATATGGCATAAATAGGGACTAGTATCCAACTAATCACATACTAGTATCAGACACTGGCATTCAGGTCTTCGATATCCCCCATCAGACTGCCTTTGGCGCAGATAACAGCAGTGCCGATATATAGGTGGTGCTGGCTGGTAGCAGCCTTAGCGGCTACTACTCTGTTGGCTCAGTAGCATGGCCGGTATGCTAGGTCCACTGTCCCCATCTGAATTGCAGATTACTCTCTTGTCACTGATTTCGGATGCCGTTGCTGCCTTGACTGCAGAAAAACCGGTGCCATGCAGAGAAAGCCAGTGCCATGCTTAGAAAACTGGTGCTGTGCAGAAAACCGGTGCCATGCAGAGAAAGCCAGTGCCATGCTTATGAAAACTGGTGCCGTGCACTGGTAAGCTGACGCTTGCCTGTTTCCAAGAGCACATTATTGTCACTGCAGGGATCAACTCTACATGAAATAACAGCTGTAGTGGAGATTTCTTCCTATAACATAAATAAAGGGATTAGTCGACTCAGTATAACACAGTCGTTTTACTTAAAAAGCTGTGCGTGGTATTTTATGGGAAGAAAAGACGGTGACTCTACTTACCTGGACTGGGGGGTCTCCCGCGCTGCGAGAATTTGGCGACCCGCGGGTTTTTTGTACCTCTGTTCTGTACCTTGAACTTCGCCCGTTGCATCTCCTAATACCGACCACTTGTCTTGCAAGGAGGAAATACTGCCATCCAAGAGATCTTGTTCATACCTTGGATAGGAGGAGTTGCATCAGCAAATAGTTACCTTCATCTCTCATTGAGCTGTCTTGTGCTTGCAAATGGCTGCTATCTCAGATCTGCTGGGTCTCACGGACAGTTGTGGCCATTTCCATAAAGTCCTCTTTGTTTATGACAAGATCCTTTTTGCAGCCTGCTGCCTAAGGAAGAGGCACTTGAGAGGAATAACCAGGCTTCCATTGGCTGTTAAAGATGCTTCTTCATTCCCCTGCTTCTGTAAGACAACCTGTCAGGGACATAGCATGCTGACCATGCTACTAAGCCACTGCAAATAGTAGCCGCTAAGGCTACTATGGGGTCAGTACCCGTTATAAGCCTATCCTTGAGCACATGTCCCTGACACAACAGAGGAGTAGGAGTTGAGCTAAGTAATCTTACTAGAGTTGAGATCTGCAAGGGATATCTGTTTGTCTAGGTGAGAGAAGACTACAAACTGACTTCTTCTTCCTGTTTCATCAGTGTTGAAGAGATCATATTCCCTACGGAAGGTATCCCAGAATTTCTCCCTCCCTTCATAATGGTATTCACTGGCTGTGGGGGGAAGCCCCTTCAAGATGCTGTCCCTGTCATCAGGGCTTTCATTCACTGCCATTTTGACTACAGCCTAGCAATGGCGCTGATAAATAAATGGCAGTAGCTCTCAATTTCGCAGAAGTCCAGATAAACATGCCTTTGCGCCTTGGAGTCATTAAGGTTTTCTGGTGGCATCACGTACGCCTGATTGGTCTATTTCTGTCCAACCCAGTGTGACAGGGGAATCACGGGAGCAACCGAGCGGTGATTTCTTGGCGGCCTCTACCAAACAACACACCACATCAACAAAACAGCTTGCTCATGGATATCCATCTCATTGGCAGCTAGGATGTCTCTTGAGGAGATAAGTGAGTTGCGACGCCGTCTAAAGGAGGCGGAACAACGCCATCTAGAAGAGCAGCACCTACGTGAAGAGGAACAGCGACGACGCGAGCAAGCTGAACGATTACAGAGAGAAGCTGAGGAAGAGCTGAGGCTCCAGACTCAAAACACCACCCTTCCTGAGTTCCTCGATGCTTGCCACATACATTTATTTAACAACCTTGAGATCCAGGAGGACAAGGACTCATCAACAAAAGGCGACCCTGCGAATGCTGACCATAAGCAGACTGCGATATGGCAGGATCTGATGGGCTCAGATTTCGTGACGAAGCGCCACTTCACACCAGTCCTGGCATTGAAGGAATATGGAAAAGATGTGCAAGAATGGATGCTGGCTTCAGAACTTGACTTGAGTTATTTTGAACGACAAACAGTTGAGTCGCGTATTGCCTCAGTAATCAAACAACTGCATGCCGATCCCCAACTTCAACAGACATTTTGCCTAAACGGAGATGTCAGCTTTGAGAACCATGCAAATACCTTGACAGATGAGTCGAAATTAGCGGCAGGTATGAGCTCTTTAAGCCTAACACAGCCACGTCGCTCAGGTCGCTTGGCTGCAAAATCAGATAGGGCTGGCGCCTTAGCTCCAGTTCCACCACGAGCTAGGAATCAAAAGACCACGCAACCGAAACAGTCTCGACCTAGAGCAGACCAGTTTTGCGTCTACAATAAGGGCCCAGAAGAAAAGGTCCCTGCCTTTATTATTGAATACAAGGCACTCCATAAGCTCTCCCTTGCCCATATCAAGGCTGGACTTCAAGAGATGGACCTTGAAGCAGTGGTCCGCTTTCAAGAGAATGAAACGTCAGAAGATGTTTGTCGTCATGTTGTTGCTGCAGTCATCACGCAGACATTTTCCTACATGATTAATGGGGGTGTGGAGTACGGATATGTTTGTACAGGGGAAGTGTTTATATTCCTTCATGTGCTGTGTGATGACCCTTCCACAGTATATTACTACCTATCAGTGCCAGAAGAAGATGTTGGCCAAACAACAGGATGGACAGGTGATCTGAGCAGTGATAATCAGCTTCATCTAACTGCACTTGGGCAGGTGTTGGCCTTCACTCTTCATGCATTACGAGTACCACCGCGGGACACTGGTTGGAAAAACTGGGCAGCGAGCAAGCTGAAGACATGGGTAATGGTATATGATGACATTCTGGGCGAAATCTCAGAAAAGAACATTCCTTCTTCTGACTTCAAACCTTCGACATGGAGTCGAAATCAATACTGCCGTTCATCACCAGTAAAGACAAGGTCGAAGTCAGCTCTTACTGGCGTTGCATCGTGTAATCCGTCCTGGGACTCATTTTCACCTGACCACGATGATGAGCCTGGGGATGGGTTTGACCCTGACACACCCAGTCGAAGGCCTCGGGAGTCCCACCTTCCTTCTCCACCCCTACTGTCGTCAGCTGTTGTTGGAAAATCACAAAGTTCACGCTCAAAAGGCAAGTCTCGGCAGTATTGTACCCAACGGTGCCTTCGGGGCTTGGCCACAGGAGGGAAATTGGATCAGCAATGTCCTAATGTGTCGGCCCATGGAGTCAATCAACATCAACTTAACTCAACCAAACTCATTCGTTGCCTCCACCGCCAGCTCTCCAGCAAGGACCTGCAGCCTGATTCACAGCTGGGGTGCGAATCACTGCATGTCCATGGGACCCGTGGGGCCCTTTTTAAAGTAACGCTGTGGTCGCATGGATATACCTTTGTTGGAAAAGCTGCGCCAGTTGAGTTTGTTGAGAATTTGAAGGATGAAGAGCTTGTCTATTCACATCTTGCTCCAATCCAAGGAATATGTGTGCCAGTACTACTTGGCAGCCTGAGTCTTCGTCAGCCATTCTCTTATGATGGTATTGCAGAGATGGTTCATTTGATGCTGATGAGCTATGCCGGGAGGACCCTTGCAAAGAAACATGAAATTGGTCGCGACCAGCTTGTTCAACAAGCCGAGAATTCCTTAGAGAAAATACACAGTCTAGGCGTGCTCCATAGTGACCCAATACCCGGGAACATGATCTGGAACGAGGAAAACGCCCGGGTGATGTTCATTGATTTTGAGCGGGCAAAGGTGACAAGCCAACGAACGCCATTGGGACTGCTTTCCTCTAATCAAAAACGCAAGCGAGATCTCTGCGTCTGGGAGAAGAGCCCGAACAAGCATCCTAACTGCTTTGAGCGCGAGAAGCGACGTATGAGAAATGGATTATGACTATGAGACTCAAAATGTGTATAATATCTCTTCTACAGTTTTAATGGCACAGCGATACTATCAACAATCATCAATTGAAGACAACATATGGAGAGGTGATGGCCCTACTTATAGTCCAAGGCCTTTCTTGCTGCCCCCTCCCCTCAGTGAGGAGCGTTGGTTAGAGCGCCTTGCAAAACGGCATCAGGTGCTGCCATTTTCAGCTGGCAGCTAACTGCCGCGTCAGCAAATAGAGTATCAGCTACATGGCATTAAGACCTAGGAAGAGGTTCGAGGGTGTTATTCACAAATAACTATTCCTGGAGGTGCTACACTCTCATACACTCTAGGCAGTTAGGAGGAGAAGTAGAGGTGTCTTTCAGCCTCCCACGGAGCCTCGAATGTTTCCGGAAGCTTCTCTAGTAGACCACCATGCCACGGGAAACCTGATATGGATATCCCGACAACAATGAACTAGACAACATGCATATACAGCTAGACGGTTGTTTTATATGTATTGCACTAACATCATCTGGAACATACCGGAAGAAGGAACTGAACTCATTTTGGAACACCAATTTCATACCCCAGGAGCACTTCAGTGGTGCTGGCGTCCCAGCCTCTGTGACCGCCGGCGGAAATCATGAATCGACATGCTTGATCGATGTATAAAGTCGAGATAGCCCCCGTGCGATGACCGGGGATGATGAGAAAAGGGACAGTGGAGCGTTGAGATGTTTGCTCGTGTTTTAGGTCGTAGAGACGGAGGATATCGTGGGACGCACTGGAATTTTAACACCTGGTTAGTAACATACCATAGGAAGGACTGCCCTGACTGTTTGGGGCATGGGATGGGAAGATCTAACCAGACAAGGTGCCGGCCATTAGGCATTGCCTTGAGAGCGGTGACTGGACCGCTCCCCTGGGGAAATTTGAAGACTCGCTCGGCATCCCGCAAGCCCTTATGTATACTGTATTCTTCGACGGTGCCGTTCCGCCGGCCAGCATATATATAATTGCCGTCTGGTGACCAGCAGGCATTCATGCACCAAGGAGGTACGTTGCGAGGGTTGATGCGAGCAACCGGGTCTGGTTGCCGTCTGTCCCATATGCGGATGGTCCCATCGATGGATGCAGCGAGAAAAGTGGTGTCTCTGGCTGATTGAGACGGTTCAAGTTGAGATGCGTCATGGGTTTGCTGTGATGTCGGCTCCAGCTCCTCTGCATGTGGCAGGCCGCTGGCTGCTGGCTCAGAGGAGACTCCGTTCGGCAGTCCCGTTTCATGGGGCTCCTCCGGCTTCACGTTGGAGGCATCCGTGACGGTATTCGAGTCAGGATTGAAACTATCCAGAGACATGCCGGGATCTGCATCTCCGTTTGGATGACTGGGCTCTTCATGTACATCGGATTCCGGCCCAATGCCATTCGTGAGGGATTCGCCAAACACACTGTTCATTCCAAAGGGACCAGATGCACCCGAAGCATCCCCAGCACCACCGTCACCATCTCCGAACAAGGAGTCGGCTCCACCGAAAAGCGAATCCGTCGGAGAACCTGCCTGGGGGTTGGCGTCGGCGCCGAACTCGTCTTGAGTGTTCGCGGGATCTGTAAAGCTGAATCCTCCCCGTGCACCGGCCTGATTGTTTGACGAATAAGTCCCGTTGGTCAGTTGAGGCTCAACTGTGTCCTGGGGTATTGGGATAGTGGATTCCGGTCGAATCTCAACTGCAGAGACCTGACCGGCACTGCCTCCGAACGAGCGCCTGACTTGGCCGGTATTCAAGTCCCAGTCGAGGACCCGTTTATCCCAACTACCGGAGAGCAATGCCTTCTCGTCCGATGAAAGCGTCAGAACGGACACCGCAGAGCTGTGCTGTTCTAGAGTAGCAATTTCTTTGCCTTCGTCGTGTCGCAACGACTGGAGGCGTATACAACCCGATTCTAATCCCGAAAGGAGCCAGAGACCTTCGCTATGGCATGCCAACGAATATACTGGTGATAGGGTTTGGTTATCCATATTCTCCCAGTACGTCATCACGACCCCCGCCTTTATGACGCTATCCACGAAAGGATGCCGCTGCGCAACAGTCAACATCAATTTGCTATTGACTGACTCCACCCAGTTAAATTTCCGGACGTATCCATCCGAGCCCGCGCTGAACACCCATCTCATATCCGCCGTTGCAGAGATGGCGTTGATCGAAGTACTATGGGGAGCAGCAGTGGTAGGAACGATATCATATGTAGATGCCGTCAGGCATTCGGGGCGCACCGGAGGATGGAGAAAGGGGATCGAACTTGCTGCGGCGTTCGAAGCGGTAGGAGAGATCGTAGGAACATCAGTATTCTGTTGAGACGGAACCCCCACAGCTTCGGAGACCTGGTCTGTGACGGAGGAACTCTCTGCATCTTGGTCCGCATCAACGTCCAGGTCGGGCTCGTTGTTGTTGTCATTGTCGGCGTCTGCGTCGTCTGCATCTCGCATTGTCACATCCATGTCATTGTCCGAGCTCCCATCTTGCGAACCTAGAGGCGAAAAGAGAGGCGAAAAGGAAGGCGAACGGATTAGCTTCAACGTAGCTGCCATCAGCGGACTGCAACTCACCCGCAAGGTCGCGATCGTCGTCGTCCTCGGCGAACGAAGCCATCCCTCACACGCAAACAAGAGCTCTACAGAGGCAGGAAAGGGAGGCCACAGGGCTCGTAAGAAATTTTACTCCCACAAATAGAACTAAATGCGAAACAATATGAGGCGAGGTCAATATGCAACTGCAGATTCTAGTATCGACGCTGGGCCCTTCCACAGGCACATGCGCTTAAACCACGCAGCCATTCGTTTGCGTTGGACTCGATACAGCGAAAGCAGGACGATAATGGGAATCTGATGAGTTCAATGAGTCCGGGGGAAGGCAAGGAGGCGGCAGCGACACTACATGCCATGAAACAGCGCTGGGATGCCTGCTTCCTGGTCCATGGTCGGCTTGATTTGCGCGGAAGTTTCTTTGTTTGCCTGAGGCAGAGATATAATCAAAATTACTCCGTTTCCTCGGCCTTTTCCTATTTAAGGTCAATTTATATAGAGGGTACATAGATACAGAGATTCTGACGCTTCAGCGATACACTCCAACCGAAGCGCTCAACATCCACTGCTATATATGCGTCTCTACATGCATATGCAGTCTTTGTTTCCCTGCGCAGCTAGCCCAGTGCGCAAGATGCTGGTGTTGCTTTGTCTCATGTCGCGACCTCCCTGTCCGCAATTTCTGATTTCTGCTAGCTTTGCAAAACTCAAAGAGCTCCCAAACAACTCGTTTTGTGGCTTGAGATGTCGTATCATTGCATAAGAGTTATAGCAAGCAATAGCAGTTCCAAATATGGCCAGGGAGTCCCGGAACTGCGAACTGTCGGCAGACGATCGGTCGTGCAAACGACTAGCTGTAATCCGGCTGAGCCTTCTTGCTCCAGTCTTAAGAGCGACTAGGATTTTCGCGTGTAAAAAATCCGAGAATATCTCAGAGAAGACCCTGGAGAACAAGCGAATTTTGTCTGCAAGACCGAATTTGTTTGCATTGCTTTGGAGTCATCCATGTCCCCTTAGCCGGCCTCTTCAGGCTGGAGAAACCTTTCTCGAGGCATGCTAAGAACTCCTCTCCTCTCGAAACCGTCCTATCTTGTTTTGCCCAGCCTTCGGAAACTGACAGAATGTCTTGCAGTGAATAGATGTTGCGTCATGAAGGTCGCGCGTCAGAATGTCTGTTTTTACTCTCTTCTGCAGCGAACAGTGAATGTGGTTGTTCAACTCGCTTCCCAAAATAATCTCACTCTTTCTTCTATTGAAGTCTGACAGACACTCCGGCTCAGTATAGTGCCCCTTCTCCAGCTGGATCCACAGTCTCCCATAATCATGACCCTCGTAGGGCACGACATGCAGTCTGACTCGATTCCCTATGTCCGTGGTCCACGAGCGAGCTCGCCTACTTGTCCTACTGTTCCAGCCAATCCAGACATTAGAGACTATTTCTCCAGAGTCGAAGGACACTCGGATCAAGGTGACTGGCTCTCGAAACCTGAGATTCCTTCCTCGGAGGAGATTGTCGGGGCGGGCTCAACTTCAGATGATGATTGTATCGATTTAATGCCGAACAATGTCGTTGGTCCATGGCTATCAAAAGACATGTACCTGAAAGCACATTACGAGCTCCTGAGAGAAGACGCGGTCGCGCCGTTGAGGGATGCTGTCGCCTATGTTAGAGAGAATCCCCAGATGATGGATTCGCAGACAGTTGCCATATACGAAAAGGTATTGTCCTTCCTTTTTCAGGCTCCCATCTGTGACCAGTGACTGATTCGAATTCAATTATCAATTCAGGTTCACATTATCGGTATCACTTTTGCTCAGAAAGGATTGGCTTTCAGGGTCCAGTTCTCAACCCACCGCGCTAGGAAAAGTATCGTATGGGAATACTCCAAGCGTCTCATCAGTGGCACAGTGGTTGCACTATCCCCCGCTCATGACTACTTCCGCAAAGAATGCATCGTCGCCGTCATCGCAGCCAGGCCCTTGGATGGATTGAAGGTACAGCCTCCGGAGTTGGACCTCTATTTCGCTCGGCCCGAAGACACCTGTTTTGATCCCCAGCAGGAATGGATTATGGTAGAGTCGCGATCGGGCTACTATGAGTCAGCTAGACACACGATGACTGCCCTCCAGAAGATGGCAAGCGAAGAGTAGGTGGGTCCACTGAACAGCCATGTTTGACAACAGTTGTCTGATGACTAGCAGATTTCCTCTTCAGAATCATATTTGCTACCTGGATCCCAACATTGGCGCCCCTGCATATGTCAAGGAAAATCCCGTCGTCGATATTCACCCAGCTCTCGAAGGCATCACGGCCGATGGCAAAATCAATTCCCTCGAGCATTGGCCCCAAATACCGACAAATGACAGCCTGGATGTCTCTCAGTGGAATGCTCTAGAGCGCATACTGACGAGAAAGCTCTCCATCGTCCAGGGTCCTCCAGGAACCGGAAAGACCCATATCTCAGTGGTCGCGCTGAAGATCATGCTCAACCGCACACTGTCTGATGACCCTCCCATCATCATTGCAGCTCAGACGAACCATGCACTCGACCAACTTCTAACACATGTGTCGGCTTTTGAGAAGAATTACATCCGCCTGGGTGCCCGGAGCAGTGATCTCGAGATCAGAAAACGCACCCTTTTCGCAGTCAGACAAAAGGAACCTGTCGTAGCGCTTCAAGGGGGTCTTCTGGAACCAGCAAGGAGGGCCTTTAGGAGCATCATTGCGTCAATTCTACAGCTCTTGAAACCCTTCGATCTGGAGAATTCTAACTCACTACTTCCGTCTACTTTTTTCCTGCAGCACGGCGTCCTCACACAAGCCCAATATGATTCCCTCGAGAAGGGCGCAGAAGACTGGCGGCGTCCAGGCTCGGAAGACGGGGTTGACCCACTTGTCGCCTGGCTTGGTGACGAAGTTGTGAAATTTGAAGTCAAGTACAGAACCGAGAGTTTCGGTTTCTCTGAAGACGAAGTGGATTTAGAATATGAACAACTGAAGGAATTAGAAGCCGAACAAGGTCTTGATGACGATGACTATGAAACCCTCAAAGGCCAATTTACCGTCGTCAGGGAAGGATTCTGTGGACGCAACGCAGTCTCTTGCTCTGAGAAAGCTATTTCAGAGTACTTGAGATGCCGTGATATGTGGAAGATCCCGTCCAAGGTGCGTGGAGCAGTTTACAACAGGCTTCGAAAACTGGCAAAGGAGAAAATCCTTTTGAGCTTTCGCAGGCTCGTAAAGGTCTACGAAGCCAACTGTAATCAACTTCAAATTGGAAAGGCGGAACGCGACTATACTATTCTCCAAGGTGCCAAGGTCATCGGGATGACGACAACTGGATTGAGCAAGTACCGAGCTCTTGTCTCGAGCCTCAAACCAAAGGTCATCATGATTGAGGAAGCAGCCGAGGTGATTGAGGCGCCAATTTCAGTTTCCTGCGTCGAATCACTCCAACACCTGATCCTGGTGGGTGATCACAAGCAGCTAAAAGGGCATTGTACAGTACAGGAACTGGCGGGGGACCCTTTCTTCCTCAATGTATCCATGTTTGAAAGGCTTGCGAACAATGGAATTGGCTATACTACTCTAACAAGGCAGAGACGTATGGACCCCGAGATACGGCGCTTGCTCATACCCATCTACGGTGAACTGCAAGACCACCCTTCTGTCCTGAATAGGCCAGACATTCCTGGCATGGGGAGTGTCAAATCCTTCTTTTTCAGTCATAACTGGCCGGAAAGCACAGACAGTTTAGCCTCAAAGTTTAATGATCTAGAGGCGAACATGATAGTGGGATTCTTCCTTCATCTTCTATTGAACGGCCTTGCCGCGACTGACATAACGGTCTTGACGTTCTACAACGGCCAAAGGAAGAAGCTTCTGAAATTACTGAAAGCCCATCCGTATCTCCAAGGAACTTACGTGAAAGTGGTGACAGTCGACTCGTACCAAGGCGAAGAGAACGAGGTCGTCATTCTCTCACTGGTCAGGAGTAGCCAGAGTCGCAACATCGGCTTTCTTTCCGTTGAGAACAGAGTCTGCGTGGCGCTTTCCCGTGCCAGACGGGGCTTCTACATATTTGGGAATGCAAAATTGGTAGCCTCTGCAGACCCGCTGTGGTGGGATATTGTCCATTTGATGGGCAGTGACGAACCGGAAAAGCGGAGACTAGGGTTCCATTTACCATTGCAGTGTTCCAAGCACGGGAACAGAATCTTTATTCGAGGTTTGTGAGCTGATCCTTTTTGTGCGCTGAAATATTCGCTGATAGACAAATGTATGTTCCATAAGATCCGGCGGAGTGGACCAGAATAAATGGAGGGTGTCGACTTCCATGCAACGAGAGGCTCTCTTGCGGCCACAAATGCAGTCTCCGATGTCACAGGTATAGTGACTGATTGAGGTTGCCCTTGGCACATATAACACATGACTGATATATCTCTCTTTTGTTTTCTTATAGCTTTGCCCATGACCGAGTCAGTTGCGGTGAAATCTGCGGCAAGATCAAAACTTGCGGACATAGGTGTAGCCAGCGTTGCTCAGCCGACCACGTCTGCAGCTGCAAGTGTGAGGTCGGCGGCATCCAGATTGGTGGCGGTACCTATGATCCAGCATTCGACTCTGGCCTTAATCACCATAGCCGTGGGATTCCACAAGAGGAACAAGAGCGCCGAGCTTTAGCGCAAAGCTATCGGGCCTTCGCTGACGGCGGCGCTAGAGAACAGGATGCGATGCTCCTAGCTAAAGCAACAGGGCAATTGCAGGAAAATCTGCAGAAAATGGCGCTGGAATACCCGCCAGGCGAAGATATCTTGAAGGAAACGCTGTTGCCAGAAACCACCTGTGCTGGTGATGACGTCTATGCGGGGGAGTTTCTAGACCACCTCGACAAAGGTAGCACACGCGCGGTGACAACACAAGCTCCAAGGAACTCGAAGGCTAGCAGCAGAGGTGTATCCTTTTTGCCGAGGGATGGTTCATTGATTTGAGGAGATCAAGAGATATGCAGGCACATGGAAGAGTTTCCACTGCGGGCGTAGCTATGACAATGATAGATAGGCATGGGGCTCAGTCTTTTAGATCGACGGGCCTGACTACGGAAGGCATTATTATCTTTAGGACTACAGCTCCGAGTCTTCTTTATTTATGGCATTAGGTAAAATAATTTGCGGTGGCATGAGGAATGGTATGCTGACGGTGGAAAATTCATTCTATGGATAATTACATTCGATCTATGCCGTCATGTCTAAAGCCCCACTGGTCTGTATGCTGGTTGGTGCCTATAACCATGCCAAATAATCAAATCTTGGAGAGTCGGCGTTTCCATTAAAGCAACCAAGACGGGGCAATATCTCCACAAACGCATATGCGTATCCAGTAAAATGATGGACGGACAAGCAAAACATTGGTATCATGACCGGCTGGCCAAAGACAGAGAAAGCCACCCATATAAATGAACAGTAGATGCAATGCTACATCGACAAAAAGGAAAGACAGGTAAGCCGCCCACTGAATTATGTAAACGAAAGCAATATAGTGCACCGTTCGTTTGTTTGTTGTTTTTGGCATTTTTGGTTTTTGGTCTCTACTTTCTCCCTTGGTCCTCCTCTAGCATGCAAAGTGTCGATTCTAGGAAACATCGACAAGCTGTTTCTCTTCCCATGCCTTCTTAGCACCCTCCAAGAGCGTGCTCATAATGCCGCTATTCTCGCACATGCTCCGGAAGACGCCGCCTTCCTGCTGGATTAACGTCCACGGATGGTCGAATTCAACAAGCCGGCCATGATCCAGCACCAGCACCTTGTCATAGTCAATGATGGTTTGCAGTCTGTGGGCGATCGTGATGATGGTATTCTCTTCCAGTTCGCGAAGGGTCTCTTGGATCTTGTTATCGGTAGCATAGTCGATCGAGGCGGTAGCCTCGTCCATCATGAGTACCCGAGGGTTCTTGAGGAGAGCCCGCGCGAGGCAGAGAAGTTGTCGTTGGCCCTGAGAAAGATTCGATCCAGATTCCGAGATTGGAGTTTGCAGGTTACTAAACACATTTTTATTATCGGGCACCACAACCGTACTGCCATTGACACCATTCGTGACCGGGATAGGATCCACGGCAGTCATCGAGCTTGGAGTCGTTCTTCCGGAAGAGCTGGAGCTGATCAAATGAACTCGGCGGAGAGCTGTGAAGATCTCTTCGTCCGTGAACAATTCGAAGGGATCAAGATTGCTGCGGATGGTACCGGTAAAAAGCGTAGGATCCTGAGGCACGATCGTAATGGCTTCTCGAAGATCTCGAAGTCCAATGGTGCTGATATCCACGTCGTCGATGATGATCTGTCCCTCTTCCGCTTCGAGTCCGCGGAAGAGCGCAAGCGCAAGCGAGCTCTTACCCGCACCTGTACGACCGACAATGCCGACTCTCTCGCCGGGCTGCACTTTGAAAGAGATGCCTTTCAGGACAGCGTCTAGTTCGGGTCGATACCTAGTAGTATAGTCGATAAATTCCACTGCGCCTTTGTCAGGCCAACCAGCCGGTGGCCTAGAATCAGCGATAACCGCTTGCGCCTCCTGCTCGACCTCAAGGTACTCTTTCACGCGCTCAACTGAGTTCATGTTCTGCTGCACATCGGCATACAGTCGGACCAACCAGAGGACATTCTCCGTGAAGGTAACAGCGTAGGTCAGCGAGAGGCCAGCAGCGCCAGCGTCGATTTTCCCAACGCTTAAAAGTACGAAGGCAGCCGAGAGAAAGGCAACTAGAGCACCAATAATGTCGACACGGTATGCAAGCCAGCGGTTGCTAGCCCAGAGGTATATGTGCGGTCGGTTGTATGAATTTATTCGCCGATGATTGTCTGTGGCGAAACGTATCCTATCGCCATAAGCGCGTATCGTGACAATACCGTTAAGCGTCTCGCCGAATTGCTGATACAATGGACTTCGTTGAACGGACTCCAATCTCTTCAAGTCGCGCGAGGAGTTTAGATAGACAGCACCGAGAGCCGTGTATATCATGGTGATGAAGATTCCTGCGATTAAGAACCCTGGAGTGATAACCGAAATGAGGATCACTATCATGATGACCGACGCCAAGCTGTGAAGCATGCCAATCGCAACCGGGGCAACTTCCTGGTCAACAGCCTCAACGTCCTTCGAGAACCTGTTCATCATCTGGCCTAATGGAGTCGAATCGAAAAACCTGAATTTCGCGTGAAGAACGGCATATAGCAACCGGTCGTGAATTCTCCACGAGGCCGCGAGCGAACCCCAGAAGAGCACTCCCTCTCTTGACATTGAAACAACCACGTAGAGAAATCCCAGGAGAGCATATACCCCAAGGTAATACGAAACTTGAACGTTCGTGCCATCGCCAGCCGGCTGTTGCGTGTTGAGTTGAGCGGCTGTCCAAGTCGTTGTTCGCGACACGCCACCAACGTTGAAGGACGGCAATTTGAAGTTCGTAAGAGCCGAATAGCTGAGAGCATCCGTCGCCTGTTCCGTATTGTAGGCGTTTGCCCACTGCCTGATCCAAACATTTGTGGACACCGAGCCCAGCTGCTGCAAGCAAAAGACAATAACGGCTGTAGTCCAGTAGGGCCAGGAGCCCATGGAATGAAGATACATCACAACGGTCGACCATTTAATGCTTCCAACGGCTTTCGATTCAACTAATGGAGATTGAGAGCTCTTCTCCCGCTTTCCATTAGCAGGAGCACTAACAGCTGCTGCACCATTTGCTCTATCGTCTGCGGAAGGTTGGTCCATGGCTTGATGTTCCTCCAAATCCGAAGGGACACGCGAGAGGTGGCGCGAATCCGCCCTGGAGGCCGGTCGAGACTTTTGTAGCTCATCGCCTAGGGCGCCAGAAGCCACAACATCGTCTGGGGGACCCTGGATCGCAACCTTGCCATTGTCCAGTACGACGACATGGTCAGCCAGGGGTATGGTCAAAGCGACATTATGAGTGACGAGGATGCAAGTACGACCCAGCATGAGTGGGCCAGTAAGCGCTTCTCGAAAGATATGTCGGGCAGTGTGGGAGTCCACAGCGCTGAGGCAGTCATCAAGAAGAAGATGTCGGGCCCTGCTATAAATAGCCCGGGCGAGAGATATCCGTTGTTTCTGACCTCCCGAAAGACTGATGCCCTTTTCGCCAACCAAGGTCTGATCACCGGCATCGAGGATGGCAAAGTCGCGCTCTAAGGCACACGCTTTCACAACAGCATTATAACGCTTCTGGTCAAAAGGTGAAGCGAACACAATGTTTTCCTTAATAGTATCATTGACAAGCCACGCTTCCTGTGCACAATATGCAACGCTCTCCATGAGCCCTGTTGAAGGATCAACTGGGAGCTCCGTCCTGTCCACCGCACCACCTGGTAAATACACTCTTCCCTCCAGGAGGCTCATCTCTCCCAAGAGGGCCATGAGCAGAGAAGTTTTCCCTGAACCGGTCGGACCGGCGATGATATTGAGCTTTCCAATATGGAACGAAACGTCTACATTGATCAGACGAAAAGCATCAGTAGCATCAAAGGCCGCGTTATCCCGGTACCGCCTTTTCGCAGCAGTACTCCAGGTAAGGGTTGCGTTCTCCAGTCCGATCCTTGGGGGCTCCCCGGAGATATCGCTATCGCGTAATTGCTCGTATTTCTCCGTGTCATCCTCGTTCAGGTACTTGTCAACCCGATCCAAGGAGACCTTGGACTCCTGTACATGGGCAACCATGTCCGCTAGCTGATCAAGAGGAACGCGGAGTAGGTTAAACATCGACAAGGCGGGGAAAGCAACGGACGGGGTTAGTTTCTTCTTTTCGACAACGGTATACAGAAAGAACGATGTCAAAGTGATGAGAATAGGCGTTCCGTACCACACCGTCGCTGCCGTGGACCAGAGAATGTAGCGGGAGCGCAAGGACTTCAGTTCCGCTTTCCGTTTCTCATTCACGATATCCGCAAACCGCCGTTCCCAAGCAAAGTATTTGATGATTCGGATATTCTGGAGAACCTCATTTGTTGCGTGGATCCGAGAATCAGTGTGTGCCAGGATTTTGTTCTGCACCTTTCTAAATTGCCTTGCAATGAAAAGATTCACAGGCAACATGAGCACCATCAACCCAATGCCAGCGAATGAGCTGAACCCCATGATCTGATACAGCAACGCGAAGGCCATGGCGACCTGCACTGGCACAGCCGCCCATAGGAAGTGGAGATACGCGCCTACTTCGCTGACCTTGAAGGAATCTATGGCCATCAAGTTGACAATGGTTCCTATATTGGCATGAAGAGAAGCCGGGTCAGGCTCCGAGTCTCTCTTGTTTCCAAGATCAGTCTCCGACCGGAGCGCTGCCTTCTTCTTGCGGTGAAGAAAGAGAATCTTCTTTCTTCTCTGCTTGGGCGGCTCCTCCGCCGCTGTGTTCGTGTTCCCCGAAGAACTAACAGAGGCTCCAGCCCTACGGCGAAGGGCTTTGGCGTAGATCTCGCCTATAATGATAGCACGGAGCTTCACCCCGAACTTCCGTCCAATCCAGAGAGCTTGCCCATCACATGTACCTTGGATGAATCCGCAGCAGAACAGTAATATAGCATATAGCCAGGCAGCATTGGGCGTCGTCGACCTTGGATCTTCAACGTATTGCAGAATTGCCCTGAGGAGTAGGGTGGGCACATATACGAATATATTTGAGATCACTGCCCATGCACCTTGCTGCAATATTGTCCCGTAGAAGTAACGCGTCAGCTTCCACATGAGAGAGCCCTGCATCCCCGCCTGACGGAAATCCTCCAGGACATTGGAGGCCTGATGGGACAAGGTTAAGTTCCAGACATCCTCCAGCTCAAGGGTCTGCCTATACCCCTTGAAGATTAGGGGATCGAGCCAGGAAAATGTTGCCAAAGAGAGCAGGTTGGCCGTCGGGTGGTGCGGAGGTTCCAAGTCATCCTCGTGCTGGACCAATACCGGCTTATTTCCCCTGCGAGTCGTGAGAGAGATAAGGAGTAGTAGCGTACTTAGGGAGAATTCAAGAGCAATATATAAAAGAGCACGTCTCGACATGGGATGGATAATCGCAGAGCGGAAGCAGAACACTATGAACAACCATTGCAGGCCGTACAGGATCGCTGTATGGTTCCAAAGCCTGGGGAACGAGTGAAGATCCCTGGCGGAAAGCAATAACCTGATCAGTACTAAGAACAAGATATAACCCCATGATATCAAGCCGGCCACCGCAGGAAGCGTTCCACGCTCTCCCCAGCCATGTGTGACCAAGATGACTGTGAAAAGGGCGACTTCTCCGAGTAGCGCCAGTACTTCCGTTGCGATGACGACGAATTGACCTTGAGGACGATCGATCTCGAGGTGGGTGCGTTCTGCGTGTCCCGGTTTATAAGGATCCTCCTCTAGTTGTGGTCCTCCCTCGACGTATTCTGAATGGTCTTCGACGATTCCATTATCCGAAAGGAGCCTGTAAGCGAGGCGCTTGGTGGAAACCGCGTAACTGTAGGTAGCATGGAGCACGATCACCAACAAAGACAGTCCACAGGCTGCAAGCGGGAAAATCACTTGAAGATAACTAAGACAGCCAAAAGAATGATGAGTTGGTGGTTCAGTTATAGGGTTGTGAACACCGGGGAGAAAACGTACGTGCGCTGAAAGCAGCGAGAAATGTCATCGACGGCCCAAACAGGGCCGTGACATTGTGGTAGCATTATCCACAAGGCGAACAAAGAACACGATGGGATCGCGAAGGTCAAAGCAAAGACCAGAGCGCCACGGGATCATTCGTATCTCGTTTCTTTAATGAAATCCGATGACGAAACCGGGGAAGCCTGAGCTCTACGCGCAATGCCTGCTACCTTCCACCAATGATAGACGCAAACAGTACGTCATTGCCTGGGGAAGGAGAAAGAATGCGATACCGCAGACAGCTGGATAAGAACGGTGTTGACGGAACACTCGGTAAGGGCGGGAGAATGGGAGGTGGGAGTTCAACCAAAAAAAAAGAGGTGGCGACAAGATGAGAAATACTGGAGGTGACCGTTAGAAGAGAAGCCGCGGAGGCTAGATTACTTTTTACTGGGGCGGCGTGCAACGTGCTGCGATACGACGTTCCGGATGCCGACCACCGAATAGCCAATGTTCAAATAAAAATAACAGAGATATGGAGTTGGAAAAAGACTATTAAATAAGAATTGCCGGCAATTTAGGCTTTTCGAATCTCTTATCGATCTTTTAGAAACGGTTGATACACCGCATGCAAGCCCATGGCGGGGCTCTGTCGACGGAGCTGCGCAGGCAACCAGAGGACGATGCTTCGGAATATAATAGCGACTCTCGAGTAAGCATCCCAGGTACCTAGGTAGCCGTGGCATCCGTAGAAGCGAGAAACTTGCGAGGCTTCTCCTGCGCCCAGCATGTCGAGGAGCGTGATCAATATCAACATCGGATCAAGGAATAATAGATAGTTCTTGCTCCTGGCAGACTATCACAAAACACCGGCCACCAGGAACTGCAGGTTCTCCAGTCACTTATCCAGATCCCATAGAAATGACGACTGCAAACCTTGGAAACAATACTAGATAGTTCTAAATATCGCTCTGATTTCTATGGCACCGACTGGACTGCAGCTGTGAGGGTGGAGTTCCAAGCTTCCCATACAAAGTGACAACGTCTCACAAGCTGGATCTTGGCCCACTGGAGTAATTAACTATGTGGGGAGTGGATGACCTTGCCAGTGTCCTCCTACAGCAGCCGTCTTGAGAATCAGCTCCTATGTACCTAGGTAGATAATATGTGCCTCTAAACCGTAGCATCTAATCCACAGGAAGCATACACCCTAGCAAAGGACATTTCTTGGGGCCTTCCTTAAAGAGAGAGAGACGTATATATATAAGACCTTACATGGTGGTGTGGAAGAGCCAGCACTCCGTGGCCCAAAAGCCCCTAATATATACGCAAGCCAATCCCTTGATTGCGGAATCCTGCAATCTTGGAACGGCCCTGAACAAGTGACGGCCAACTGCAGGCATTCATATCTCAGCGGAAACAACACCCTGCATGCGTCAAGTTCTTGAATTAAACCTAACCAGTATTCTTTTTCCGGGAGTCACATCAACGCCCTTGCAATCACTCCCGAGTTGTGCGTATACGCCAGTGGCCTTTTGACTCGGTCTGGACCCTCGAGACAAAGGTGATGACGGGGTCTTGCAAGCGGGAGAAACCTGTAATGATGTATTTAATTACTATGGAGACAGGTCGAGAGTGCCTGGGTACCCAGGTAGGTAGTGAATAATGTGAGGGGCAAGGCATGGATGGCCCTGCGGAACACGATAAACGCCATTCGGGCCCTTCCGTCGCCACGAGCACGTATGATATCGCATGAATGACTTTTCACTCCCTCGCCTGAACAGGCGAATTCCTGTTGGCTCGTGTCTTTTAGGCCATCTGACGCCGCCCTTTGTCCCGTGGATTGTCACTATCTTTCCACGGGCCCCTCTACGTACCAACCGATCATCCATCCTGATCCTTGCCCTTTCTCTTAACCTTCGTCTCTCGGGTAAAAGTCTTCTAGGGATCGTCTCGACGTCGTCCATCACTCGATCACCATGGCGGAACGCATTTTGATGAATGAGTACAAGTCTCTAGCGAAAGAAGATTGGGTTAACATTGAGGTTGGTTCCCTTATCGATTCTTCCTTCATATGTCCTGCATTTCTTTTCTTATGTTCTCCTTCGGCATGCGATATGCGTCTGTTGCTAACAATCTAATCCCAGTTGAATAATGATGATATCTTCAACTGGACTATCGGACTGATCGTTCTGAATCCCGACTCTCTGTATTATGGCGGTTACTTTAAAGCCTCCATGTCGTTTCCTAAGAATTATCCATACTCCCCACCTTGTGAGATTCCCTAATTCTCTTGTCTCTCCGCTGCCCCCGTCGCAGGTAGAAACGCAGCAGCTAACGCTACCGAACTCTTCCTTTTAGCATTTCGGTTCGACCGCCCGCTGTACCATCCGAACATATACGAAGATGGGAAACTCTGCATCTCGATCCTCCACGCGCCCGGTGAAGATGAGATGTCCGGTGAGCTTGCTTCGGAGCGATGGTCTCCCGCTCAGCGCGTGGAGTCGGTGCTCATCTCCATTCTGTCGTTGCTGGATGATGCGGAAGTGTCATCCCCTGCCAACGTCGATGCCGGCGTGATGCTTCGCAAGGAGCCCGAGAAGTACAAGTTGATAGTCAGGCAGAACGTGGAACAGTCCAAGAAGGATATCCCCGAGGACTTTGTTATGCCTACCCACGAATCAACGATGCGCAAGCCCATCGAGAAACCTGACGACGAGGACTTCTGGGCCGATAGCGACGTCGATGACGACGACGTGTTCGGCGGCAGCGACTCTGACGAGGAAATGGACTTCGATCAGGACACTGGAACAGAGGATGAAGAGGAAGAAGGAGACGAGGATGAAGAGAAATAAATAAGACGTGAACAAGACAATCACTATTTCAAGATTGAAATTCACCGCTCTCCTGAATTTATCCTCACTCCACGTCGATTCGATTCGACGGGAAGATGTTTTCTTTCGGCGTTCAGTTCACCGTGGCATAGCGAAATGGCGTCTTAGGCGAAAGGAAAGGTTGCGCTGGGCAGGGCCGGGACATTAGCGCGCATTTCTCTCACCATGTTCATTCGTCTTTCTCATATTTTCGCCGTTCATTTCTTTTCTCATGAAGCATTTGCCGTCTCTTCGTCCGTATGGGGGATAAATAGCGTTGCCTTGATCATTAGCATAGCACTTATCTTACTGTCCAAACATGCATTTACGAGGTGACTTACTTGGGATTATCTCTTTCAATGTTGATTCTGCTCATATTCATAGAGCATAATAGATAACATGGGCCCAGACGATGTTACCCCAGGGCGCGTCACTAGCGGGCGCTCCTCTTAACTCATAGGTGGCATTGCCTAGCATCACAAGAACAAAAGGCAGGTTGAGGTTTAATCCACATCTCCAGGTAACAAAGATAAAATCATCGACTGAATAGCATGCGAGGGGAGTCTGGGCGAAACTGGAAGACCTCTCGCGAAGTAGCCAACCTTGCCTCTCGGCCAAAAGGGAATGTGCTGCGGAGAGGACTACAACTTCTTACTCTGGAAATAATACTTGTGTTCAATTTGGCAGTCTGTCAGAGCAAAACAAATACACTCTCTAAATCCGTATCCCAAATGTATGGTTAATGAGCATGGGTACAATTGCTAACAATAAGTACCATAGTAGGTAAAGTCAACGCGTGCAAAACATATAACTAGTACTCTCGAAGTCCCGATCTCCAGAGCAAGAGAAAGGTAGTGTGAAGCATGGAAAACCCTGCGCCTAAACTGTCGACCCTAATTGTCCCTCCCACCTGGATCCGGCCTACAACAGAATCCAAAGATCGACGACAGATTTACTCCACGACCGCATCCTGGATCTCACTGTAGATGGCGCCAAGGCGCTCGGACAGGAGCTCCTGAGTCTTAGAGACAACATTGTCAAAGGCATCCTGGGAAGCGTCGACCTTATAACCACCCTTAGAAATGATCTCGGTGAAGTTAGAAGAGCCGCCACCGTTCCAGGCGAGGAGCTGCAAATCTCAATTAGTATCAGTCTTGATTTGTGTCGTAATTTAGGAACTTACGTTAGGAGTGTCGGACGGGATGTCAGTAAGAGCGTCCTCGGTGGCAACGGCAATAAGCGCCTTCTTCAGCTTCTCCGGGGTAATGTCAGGAACTGCAAAGTCGGAGTCCTTGGAAGGCTGGAGGGAGAGATAGTAGGCCAAAAGACCAGCAATATGGGGGGAAGCCATGGAGGTTCCAGAAATGGTGTTGATAGCATGCTTGCTGCCGACCCAAGTAGACACAATGTTCAGGCCAGGAGCGAAGACGTCGGTGCACTTTCCGTAGTTGGAGAAGTAAGCACGCTCATCAGCGAGGGTTGAGGCACCGACTGTGACGGCTTTTTCAGCCGAGGCAGGAGAGTAGCTGCAAGCATCGGCATTGTCATTGCCAGCAGCGACGGCAAAGTGGATACCAGCTTCAACAGCGGCATTGACCATCTGGTCAAGAGCTCTAGACTTGCCACCTCCAAGACTCATGTTGGCGACGCTGCCCTTGAAACCCTTGGCCTTGCCACTCTGAGCAGCCTTGGCCTTCTTAGTATGAGCCTGGGCAGCCCATTGGACCCCAAGCATGACATCGTTCATGGTACCCGAACCGTTAGATCTCAGGACCTTGACTGCGTAGATGTTTGCCTTCTTCGCAACGCCAAACTTCTTTCCAGCAATGGTTCCAGAGCAGTGAGTTCCATGACCATTACCATCAATGTCACTGTCGTTTTCAGGAATGGTCTGACCCCAGGAGGCACGGCCCTCGAAGTCCACGTGATCAATATTGGTGCCAGTGTCGATGACATAGACGTCGACACCCTCTCCGCTGTCGTTAGCGTACAAGTACTTGTTGAAGGTACCAAAGGAGAGGCTGTCTCTGTGAGAGATACGGGCCAGGCCCCACGGAGCTCCATTCTCTATCGAAGGTGACTCCATCGTGTGCACTTCCGAGTCCTTCTCGATATAGTCGACCTGAAATGCGCGTCAGCTGACGTCAACGGGAAAGGTAGTGGTATCAAAGAATGCTCACATCGGGGTGCCTTCGGACTTGCTCGATAACATCGTCTGAAAAATGGCCAGAGTATCCCATGAACGATTCACCAAGGTTGAAGGTATGCTTCATGCCACGATAAGCACTTTCCAATCCGAGCCAGGAGCGCTTCCTGGAGAGCTGCGAGGTCTCGTGGATGTCCTGCACCCAGCTGTGGTGTTCAGCGGCAGCATCAGAAGTCACATGCTTCTTGAATACGATGAGATATGAGTCTGGGATTTCCTTTGCATTCGACGATGAAAGAATGGGTGCCGCGTCATTGTGAATGGAACCCACGCCGATGGGCGACGCGGCGGCGAGCAAGGGTAGGAGGGTAATGGAGAGACCCAAGACCTTCATGATGAAGAGTCGGGACAACGAGGTTATATAAAACAGGAAAACAGAGGTGATGAATGGATAACAAAGAAGGGGATAAAATGATGGACAAGGAAAGAGAAGAAGGTAGGATGAAAGAAGAGGAGAGAGGACGGCGGTTGGGGAAGAGGAGGTCGGGTGAGGTAATGAGTAATGGTAGACTATCTAGCTGGCACGGGAGCACTAGCAAGGCGACCAAGCCGGGGGCGATGATGCAAGCAGGATACGGTTAGCTGCGCTTGGCCGGTGGGCTGATTGGCGCACGTTGGCGATCCTGATAAGTGCTTGGGGGGCTGGCGATAACGCATCCATAGGCACTTGGGGAGTTGCCTAAAGCCCCAGTGGAGCTAAAATGGATTTGGGAACAATTAGACCCGGACTACATGTAAGGCCTGCTGGCCCAATGGTAAGGCGCTTGACTACGAATCAAGAGATTGCAGGTTCGAGCCCTGCGTAGGTCATTTTTTTTTGTTTCCCCTTCTTCTTTAAATAGTCCCGAGGAGTTGTTTGTCGCTGGTGAGACACATAAAGGATCCGATAGACCCGATAGGAGGGAGCTAAGGAGTCACAACCTGCTGACTAGTCACTGCACTCTTTTGCAGATACCAGGTTATTTAGGTACTGTACTGTCACCGGTTAGCGCAGTTGCACGAGAACCCCGGATGACTGAGGTCCCTTCAAGTTCCAAGGTTATCTATCTCTTATCAAAGTCCATATCGGACCAATGGAGGGTGGAGGAGCCTTTCCCCTCGAACAGAAGGGCACGCGAGGAAGCCGTTTTGCGGCGCAGGAGAAACGCCCATCATGCGGGTCACCTGACCAATATGTGCCGCTTCAGCTTACGCCGGTCGCTGTAGTCGAGAAAACGAGACGTTGGAATAGCATCTGCCAAGTCCGCGGACGCTTTGAATCGTTGCATCTAGCCATTCTACTCTCTATCCGTCCGTCATTTCTAACACCCCGTAGGCCAGGTATTACTCAATCTACTCGATCGCTCCGGTGAGACCTCCGAACTAGAGTGATGGCACCCTCCACGTTGGTCACCAACCGGTAGTTCCTCTCGCTTCCAATTGTTCCGCGGTCAGCCGCTCGTTATCGAAAGACATACCAATGCGGAACGTCCCCGTTACTGTACCGTCCAGGTCTATGTTAGGCAGTGTTCGCTGGTCGCTGGCGAGATAACCTGGGGTATAGATTGAGTGGCCGCAATGGACAAAGCAATCTCCCCCCTCCGCTCTGTGTCTCCTGCCCCCTCCGAGCAGCTCACTGCTGAGATAGCGCCGGTTATCGAGAAGCTAAGAGGGATTTGCAATGAAGACACGACATCACCACAGAATGCTCTTGCGGCAACTGAATCCTTGCTCCGTTTACGTCATACCTTCCTTGACACCGTCAGTCCTCGAGAGGCGAAAGACGCCTTCCGACGTCTACGTGGTTTCCAGACACTGTTGGACTTTGCCAGGAAACTTTCAGATGTCTATGATATAGATGGTCCATCGAAAGAAGACCAGAAGAGCTTCCTGATTCTTTACAAGGATGTCTTGGAAGCTTTGGGAGAGGGCTTGAGGGGCCATTCCGGGAATGAGCGGTACTTCGCCAACAAAATTGTGGGCGGAGGAACTACCGCACTGGAAGATGCTCTGGCCGTCCTTGTGAGGAAGATAGATAGTACGGAGGGTGTAACGGAGCAACTGTATGGTGGCATCCTGGCTGCAGCGCTATGCCAGGAAACAGTTGCGGATCTTTTCACAACCTTGGCAAGCGTGTCTCGGAGAAATGACGGTTCAGAGCCCCTGAAGGACATCCTCGCGGCTGTGGAGAGGCGTTTGGGTACCGCAGAGACGATCGAAGTACCTGAGTTCTTGGGGTCGTTGTTGCGGTTATGGCTCGCTCAGTCTTCGTCCTCATCCAAACATGAAGTGTTGAGGCTTGCACTACCTGCGTGCCTTTATCAACTCGCTTCGCAATCTCCGAGGAACATCGTGGCCTTACATGCCGCTGGCGTGCTGACTTCAGTTTTGCCAATCCTGTTTGCTGGTGACCGCCCTGAGGATGAAAAGTCTCTCTACAGGAAACTTGCACAACTCATTTGTGTGCAAGGTGTGAGCAACCTCAACGATGCTGTTGGTCTCTACCGAAAAGCGCATGACTCTCCCGAGATCTCGCAGTTCCTTCTCGATTCGATCAAGCGCTCGAAAGAACCACCTTCTATACATTTTGATATGTCCCTTCATGGGTACTGTTCAGTGGAATTTTCGACCCTGAGGCGGCCTTTTCCGCCCACAACTTCGTCTGGTTATACCCTAGCGGTATGGGCCCGTTTTGAACAATTTGATTCCAGCACACATACTACTGTATTTGGGGCGTTTGATGCCAGCCAGACCTGTTTTGTCCTTGCGTACCTTGAAAAAGACACTCGACACTTCATCCTGCAAACTTCGATACGCGGTCCTCGGCCCAGTGTGCGTTTTAAGGCGTTGGCTTTTGAGCCGCACCGCTGGTACCACATCTGTGTGGTGCACAAAAGACCCAGGCCTACGTGCTCGTCTCGAGCGACTCTGTTCGTTGACGGAAGATTTGTTGAACAGCAGAAGATAGAGTATCCGTGTGCTCCTGCCGGAACAAGCAAATTACCACGCGTTCAAGCGTTCTTTGGAACACCACAAGACCTAGCTGTGAGACTTGGACGTGGAGTGTCGACTTCGCGATGGTCATTAGCAAATGCAATCCTTCTGGACGAACCCTACAGTGATGATCTGATTGCTGTCTTCTACAATCTTGGGCCACGATACTACGGGAATTTCCAAGATTGCTTAGGTTCTTTTCAAACATACAGGGCTTCCGCAGTCTTGAATCTGCGAAACGAGCAATTACATGCTGGCAAGGAAGACAACTCTGATATCGTTACCGCCATCCGGCGCAAAGCCAGCTCTCTGATTCGAGAAGATTCTATTTTAATCAACATCTCACCGACAAGTATACTTGATGATGATGATACCAATAATGTCGACGAGTCTCAACTTGTTAAGTCTCTGTCTAAACAGGCTGCGAAGCATCTGCATCAATTGACAAAGGCTGGCAGTAATGCTGTGGCTGTGAACGGGGTGGCACCTGCAATCAATGACGCTTTAACTCAGTCGTATGGCATTGGAGTTTTAACAGGTGACCCTGTGGTTTCGGTACCCCAGTCTTTGGATGATGTGAGCTGGCGCATTGGTGGGTGCGCATCAGTGCATTTAAGTCTAATCCAGGCGGCCAGTAGCGCGGAATGTATGCTCTTGGCTGTCGAGACGCTTTATGAAGCAGTTCAGGATAGCTGGAGAAATAGCGAAGCGATGGAAAGAGAGAACGGATACGGAATACTTGCGGCATTACTCCGTGAGAAGCTTGGGTTTTCGCTGGGAAGTTTTACTGCGCCATCCAAATCAGCCATCGTCTGCTCCAACAGTGAGGAGCGATCTGCTTTGACACTTGAGCTGCTACGCTTTACACTCAAATTTGTTGGTTATGACTTCGAGCGTCCTGATTCTTCCATCATCATAAATCCGCTTGCATACAGGGTGTTGCTTGTGGATCTGGATGTCTGGCGATTTGGTGGTCTCCCGACTCTCCAATTGTATTATTCACAATTCTCCACATTTGCTGCTGAAAGCCAATTTCGACGCTTTAATGCAAAGCGTCTTGCTCGAATGCGTACGGCCTCCTCTCTTCGAACTGTTCGTTCTAAGCTCTGTTGTGTTGACTGCCTACAGGTGTCAATAAAAAGCTTTTAGAGTCATTGAAAGGTGACGAGTTAACTCAGGACTCATTGCCACTTTTTGTGTCGGCATTCAGATCGCTCTTAGACAGCTCCTTATCTGCAGATTTACTTCGATCCCTGGCTCTGTTCATAACGTACGCCATTCACAAGCCTAGGTCACCTTCCAAGCTGCAGAAGAAAAAGAGTCTCCGTTTCGTTGCAAGATCCGATCAGTCTTTTCCTGCTTCTGCGAACCCTGAAAAGTATGTCTCAAGCTCTAGGCTAGCGGTCGAGATGCTTCGAATGTATTGCTCTTTCCTTTGCAATCCCGAAGATCCTGGTCCGTTAAAGAAATTCGCGAGAGCTGTTACGAATAAAGTTTGTTGATGACTCTGGCTTTCTTTCTCGTGCTTTTTCTAACTATGTTGCAGTGGCTTTTGTATCTTATGTGCGAGGACGAACCTGAGGTGGTATTTCTTGCAACCAAGATCTTGGCTCGCTTGATTGTCGTCCACGGGAGCAGTTACAGCAAGAAGTTCACTGAAAAATCTGGAGGTTATTGTATAATGCAATACCGACTTAAGGAATGGTGGAACATCCCTGCCCTATGGCCCGTCTGCTTTGCTCTTCTTTTTGGAATAGATGTGGCGCTTTTGAACGTTGACAGGCCGTTTGACCGTTTCGAGCTACTCAATATACTTTTCTTGCAGGGCGAACCTAAAATCGTATTTCCTGAGATGCTTCCTGTCATCGCGGAAATGATGCAGAGTGGGTTGAAGAAGGCGGTTTTGACAGGTGAAACTCCAAAGACAGAGGGAAATGACTCGGGTTCGCTACTTGAACACCTTGGCCGGCTGGCCAAGCCATCTATGTCTTCCTTCGAACCAGTCGGTTAGTTCCCTTCATACCCTGATTGCTGTGACTACTTTCTGTGACTGAATGTCTTACGCAAGTTGCTATAGGTAATATGACTACGATTAAGACTCCTGAAGAAATACTTATTCTCACCACTGTTGTCGAGTTTCTTGCCGAGTTTCATGTGAAGTCTCAGCAGTTTCGCGACTTTGCAGCGCAGTCCAGTTACGTCGAGAAGTTGCTTCTTGTCCTGTTCCCAGTTGTTGTTGGATCGGACCCACTCAGTGCTGAAGCCGAGTTGAACTCGCGCGATGGCGAGTTCAAATTTGAAGAGAACAATTTTGTCAATCGGCCACACTCAAATGCTGCCACTGAGTTGCGAACAACCAGGGTCGAAGAGTCAGGTCCGCGCATCGATAACGGTGGAGCATTGAGGCGTGGATCGTCATTCATTCTCGTGTCTTCGAACAAGTCAAAGTACCAACCATCCCCTGCACGAATGCGCCATGCCATTACTCCTCACGTCGATCGAAAGGAGACCATGGGAGACCATCCTATTGTCAAAGGTGTATTGTCGCTGGTGCTAGCCGTCTTCTCCGATCAGCTACTCGAGCGTAAAGATTTCTCTGGTTCGGTATTCTATTCTCAAGCGCCTCCTGCATCTCCTGATGACCATGCTTATTTTGTTTCTTGGTCCCTACGAAACCTGATCTCGACCTTGAAAGACGTCTTGGTTTCGAACAATGAGCTTTTGGACGAGCCGCGTACGCTGATAAACCTTGGCCGGCTCGTGTCGCATCTCAATGAAGCAATATATGAGGGTTGGTTCATAGATGGAGCGATGACCTCGCTTGATTTTGTGGGATCAATCTTAGAGTATCTCCAACAGCCCGATGTGGCACGCTCAAAGAGTATCCGGCTCTGTAGCCAAGCAGTTACGACGATCTCATCGACCTTACTTCGTGTAGCTCTTCTAAAGTTATCAGAATCCGAAGACGGAGAGAGCATTGTGGTTCTCAATCATCTGATATACTGGCAGACAGTGGTCCTCTCAGCTGGGGAAAGCCAACCGGAATATTTGCAGTTGCTATGCTACTTGCTGTACACAAAGTTAGTCAGCGACAATGACGACGTTCGCCTAACCGCGGCCAACCTCTGGCGCGTGATCCTGGTCCAGAAACCTACTGAAATGTCTACAGTACTTAGTCAAGCAACGGCTTCTCTGCAAAAACGGTTATCTGGCGGTCTCGAGGCCGTCGTTGGCTTAGAAGATGCCGCCTTCCTTGATTGGGTTGATGGACAACGCGACGATCTTGACGCACTGTTCTTCGGTGTATTGTCTAAATCGTGGGATGCTTTCGTCCAAGGAGAAAATGCAAGCACCGAAGATTCCGCGCGAACTAGGCTTCATAAACGCAAAGAAAAACTGAAGCAGTGGATGCAAACTGAAAAGCTCAACGGAGAAGTGGTCCGCAAGCAGGAAATAACGTTCACCCGCTGGGTATCGAACATATCTGCCTCCGAATTCTTGAAGTATCAAAGGATTCTACAAGATCAACAAGACGATTCTGCATTTATGTGGTCTGCATTCTCCTATCTGTCCATGGACTTGCGACGTTTTGGTGGTGTCCTTGCTGAAAAGAAAGAGAAGAAGTGGCGTCTCGACTATACCGAAGGACGCAGTCGAATGCGACTTCGAGTAGTGCCAGATGACTCTGGGGAGAGGCAAGACTATCAGCCGAAGAGAAAGGCATCGGAGCCTCCAGTTCCTAAGATCGATACACGAGTGCGTTCAGCGTCCAACGGAGAAACGATGGAAGCCACCCCTATAGCGTTGACTGCCGAGCCAGCGGATGATACCCCACAGGTCATTGAGTCCGATAGTAGAGAAGTTCTTGAAGAGAGCTTCGAGATGATCGATGACCCCAAACCGGATCTTGAAGACTACGAGGACAGAAACCGAAAGGTTATGAGAAGCCTGTATCGTGGTGATCAAGTTCAGAGTGTCTGCAACATATCTCGCATTATCGGTTTAGAAGCATGCGAGGGGCTCTTGATACTGGGCAAAGACAGAGTCTACATTTTAGATAATTTCTTCCAAAGAGCAGATGGGGAAATCGTCAACGTTTGGCAAGCTCCACCGGAGGAGCGAGACCCATACGTTCGCATGATCTCGGGTAGAGAATCAGTGGAGCGCAAGTCACAAGAGCACGAGACAAGAAGTTGGAAATGGTCAGACGTGGTCAGTGTCTCCAAGAGGCGCTTTTTGTTCCGAGACGTGGCACTCGAAGTGTTCTTCACAGATGGGAGCAGCTATTTGATAACTTTTACCTCTTCTCACACTCGAGATGATCTATATGCCCAACTGGCAGCCAAGGCTCCTCAGATCACTGGAAGCATTGGACATTCGCGACCCGAAGACGCATGGAGATTCGAGACGTTGCGGAGCCAAGAGGATGCACCGCAGACTTTCGGATCGAAGTTTGCCAGTGTCTTCGGCCACTCACCAGGGCATCCCGTTACGCGCAAGTGGATTAAGGGTGAAATATCGAACTTCCATTACTTAATGCTGGTGAACACGCTTGCCGGGAGAACCTTCAATGATTTAACGCAGTATCCTGTCTTTCCATGGGTTCTTGCTGATTACACGAGTGAGGAGCTTGATTTGACGAATCCCAGAACGTTTCGTGATCTGTCGAAGCCAATGGGTTGCCAGACACCGGAACGTGAAGCCGACTTTAGAGAACGATACAGGGCATTTGCAGAAATGGGAGATGATAATTCGCCGCCGTTTCATTACGGCACTCACTATTCCTCTGCGATGATTGTCAGCTCATACCTGATCAGGCTCCAGCCTTTCGTGAAGTCGTACCTCCTCCTTCAAGGTGGAACATTCGATCATGCTGATCGTCTTTTCTATTCCATGAGCAAGGCGTGGGACTCGGCTTCAAGAGGGAATATGTCTGATGTGAGGGAACTGATTCCCGAATTTTTTTATCTGCCCGAGTTTCTCGTCAATTTGAATAAATACGACTTTGGCGTTCTTCAAAACAATACGACCATTGACTCGGTGGAGCTACCACCTTGGGCCAAGGGTGATCCTAAGATTTTCATTGCAAAGCATCGGGAAGCGCTTGAAAGCCCTTATGTAACGCAGAATCTGCATAAATGGATCGACTTGGTGTTTGGTAGCAAACAGAAAGGCGAGGCGGCAGAGGAAGCTGTCAATGTCTTCCATCATCTGTCGTACCAGGGAGCCAAGGATATTGACAATATTGATGATCCCGTCGAGCGGTTGGCCACGATTGGGATTATTCACAACTTCGGGCAGACACCACATCAGATATTCAGTCGGCCTCATCCGCAAAGAGAAACCAAAAATCAAAAACCCGCGCGGCTGGACTACCTTGCCGAGTCGCTTACGCAGCAGCCAATCGCGCTGCTTGACATTGAGGAACGAGTCTCATCACTGTCCATGAAACAGGATCGTCTTCTTTGCACTGCCGCCCTTAGGCTGAACATCCCGCCGCTCTACGATAAGTACATGGAATGGGGCTTTTTCGATGGAAGCGTTAGATTCTATTCAGCAGAAAATCGGAAGGTATGATCTATTTGTTGAAACGTCAAGATTCTATGAGAACAAGCACTAATTACCACAGCTGCTCGGACATTTCGAGCACTTGCACATCGGTCAACTGTCTGGTGCTGTTTTTGCTGACTCGAGGACACTCCTCACATCGGGCACCGACTGTACTATCTCCGTCTGGACGTTCACAGCAAACCCTAAGATGGTAGATCTGCAGCCGGTTCGTTCCTTGTTTGGACACCGGTCTCCTGTCACGGTACTTGCGGTTTCGCGGTCGTTCAGTGCGTTGCTCTCAGCATCGATGGATGGCCAGATAATCCTATGGGATCTCAATCAACATGCCTTCGTTCGAGAACTTCCTGCGGCCGGAACGGTAGAAGTGAGTGTTCGCCGGACGTTACATATGGCGACATCTGTTTGACTTTCCGCTAACCCTTACATAGTGTGCTCGGATCAATGACGTGACAGGAGAGATCATGGTCTGCCGTGGTAATCGTATTAGTCTCTATACGCTCAACGGAGCGCTGCTGGCAGAAGAGACAGTTTACGAAGCACCGGATGATCCCATATTGACGTGCGTATTCTACGAAGGCCAGAACGATGAGTGGCAAGAGAGGGGTCTCTTTTTCACCGGTCACAAGAGAGGCGTTGTGAATGTCTGGAGCAAGACAATTCGCCGCGGACGATTCGAATTGGACTTAATCCGGCAGCTTCATCATGTCGACAACAATCGGGACGATGGGGCGAATATTACCGCGGGGATCAGCTGTATTTTGGCGCTTCCAAATGTCGTCTACACAGGAGACGAGATGGGCAGAGTGGTGAGTCGACCGACCATGTTCATTTTTTTTTGTGGATATGTCTAACGGTATACTTTCCTCATCGCAGTATGAATGGAATTGCATTCCACATCGTTGATTTTCCTGCGAGGACGCTGCTAGCTGGCCACGCACCCTTTTCGTTCGGGTTAGATCTATTTCAATTATGACAACTATTAGATGCATAGTTATTTCTTTTTTTCTTTTTTTTTGGGGGGTGTTTTCTTCGCATTATAAAAGTTCACTGAAGACGTATATGAATGATGGATAGCTGGTGGACCATTATGTGACCGCAAAGAATTTTCCTTTGTTCCACGCTTACGTGCCTTTGCACTGATCTTATCAGAAATGGAGTCTATAGAGACAGGCAAAAAGGATTCATTTGCAGAAATTACATTGCTTGCGCCAACTGATGTTATGAGAAGAAGTCATTAAGAGGCCCGAATGAGTAGTAAAGTGAGCTCTTCTCGAGTATAAAATAGCAGGGGTTGGTGGCATTAGTGCGGTTTCAACAGTACTGACACTAGTTAATGGGTCAGGGCTCATCTGCTGCTGCTGGCTGGATTCTACTCTCTTGGCTGCTGATCCAAAGCCACGGTTAAATTAATAGAGTCGACCAGAGACTTCTGTCCGAGCTCGAGGTCACGAGTCTGTCAAGGTGATCAGGGACGGAGCGTAAGTAGACAGGAGAGCTCGGATGTAGTGGAAGATGGACGATGAATAAAGCCGACAGACAGGCTTGGCCACCGGGTATCGAAGGCTTTGGGCGGAGCACACTGGGCCGCGGGGAGGCGTCCCCCGAGGTTCAGCACTGTTGACTTGGTAGTTAGTTAGTGGTGACGGCGGTGGTGGTGCACACTGTACACGGGGCAGCGTACAGCGTACAGCGTACACCGGATGCTGTATGGGCGATGTCAAGGAGCCACCACCTGTGTCATTATTATTTCCGGGGCGCAAGTAAGTGATATCAAGAGCTGGCCACCGGAGGACAGAGCACGCGTCTGCTGTTTTGCTGACCGTGTGAAGGCAGAACCAGAACCAGAACCAGAACCAGAACCAGCTTTGCAGCCTCTGACTAAGGGATTACAGTCCGGCCAAGTGCGTCATAGAAACCCCACCTCCTGGAGTCCATCCCACTCGGGCCTCCCGCGTCCTTCCAACTCTTAAGCTTCGTTCCGCCTCCTCCGCTGCCCTTCTTCTTCCTCTTCCTCCCCCTTTCCTGTCCGCATCAAGTGCAATTGTCTATTGTCTTCTGTCTCTTATCGATCTGTTCTTGCTGTCGCTGTTTTCTTTGGAGCTCATCCGTACGCATCTCGCATTCTGCAACAATGACTTCCTCTCTCGACCAGCTCAAGCAGACCGGCACGGTAAGCAGTTCCCCCCTCTTTACCCCGCTGCAGCGGTGAAACTGATACTGATCCAACTTTCTGTATCCAGGTTGTTGTCTGTGACTCTGGTGAGTCCCACTCCGCATAATGGGCAATGTGTACATGTACACTTTGTTCGCCCGTGTATGGGCGTGCTGACCGTGGTTTCCAATTGCTCGTCGCAGGTGACTTTGCTAGTATGTATCCGGACTACTACCCTGGAAAAAAAGAAAAAAAGAAAAAGAAAAAAAGAAAAAGAAAAAGAGGCAACTGGACGGCCTGCTGACAAGTTGAACCCCGCAGCCATCGACAAATACAAGCCCCAAGATGCCACGACCAACCCATCTCTGATCCTGGCTGCTTCTAAGAAATCCCAATACGCGCCTCTCATCGACGCTGCCGTTGCATATGGCAAGCAGCATGTTCGTACCCCCTTGCTTGGGAGTCCGTGTCCCGTTTTGGAAATCGGCCACTGACATACCGGCTGAACAGGGCAAGACCATCGACGAGCAGGTCGATGCCACTCTGGACCGTCTCCTCGTCGAATTCGGCAAGGAGATCCTCAAGATCGTCCCGGGCAAGGTCTCCACTGAGGTCGACGCCCGTTTCTCTTTCGATACCAAGGCCTCGGTCGACAAGGCTCTGCACATCATCGAGGTGAGCTTCTTGTGTGGACTCATAGCCGTTCTCTGATCGACCAAGAATCGTTCAATGCGGCTAACAGCATTATCTACAGCTCTACAAGTCCGTCGGCGTCTCGAAGGACCGCATCCTGATCAAGATCGCTTCTACTTGGGAGGGTATCCAAGCCGCGCACATTCTACAGTCCAAGTATGGCATCAATGTCAACTTGACCCTTATGTTCTCGCAGGTGCAGGCCATCGCCGGTGCTGAGGCTGGTGCTTTCTTGATCTCGCCCTTCGTTGGCCGTATTCTCGACTGGTACAAGGCCAACCACAAGAAGGAGTACGCTGCTGCGGAGGACCCCGGTGTGCAGTCGGTGCAGGGCATCTACAACTACTACAAGAAGCACGGCTACAAGACCATCGTCATGGGTGCTTCCTTCCGTAACACCGGTGAGATCACCGAGCTGGCTGGATGCGACTACTTGACCATCTCGGTAGGTTCTATTTTTTTAGGGCAGCTTATTCCCTTTTGCCGTGGAGCATTGAGCTAACCAGATTTACTCCAGCCGAACCTCCTTGAGGAGCTGTACAACTCGACCGCGCCCGTGCCCAAGAAGCTTGACGCCGCTAGTGCGGCCAAGTTGGACATCCCCAAGCAGAACTACCTGAACGACGAGGCGACTTTCCGCTTTGACTTCAACGAAGACCCGATGGCAGTTGATAAACTGCGTGAAGGTATCTCCAAGTTCGCCAAGGACGCGGAGACTCTCAAGGTGCTCCTGAGGGAGAAGATCCAAGCATAAACTGTACAATAATTTATACTTTCGGTACTGGTAGATTGGATTGACGGGGGAAACGCTGGTCTTTCTTTTGATCTATTTTTTATTTTTTTTTTATTTTTATATGATTTAGACGAGGTTGCATGAAAATATGGCGACATGGAAGACCTTCTGCTGCACACACACACACACATACAGTACTGTACAGGACTGTAAAGTATCTCTCTCTATGTAACTCTGTAGGGTCTCCGACGTACGACGATCCTTGCCGTAGATGCGGAGGTAAGCTCGGATGACCGATCGATGACAGAGGGAACGCGCACTGACCTTGCCGCGCGTTGTCAAATGAGACGAGAGCCTCTGCCACGCACCTGAGGCACAAGAAGGCAGCAGGACGGCCCGAAATCGGAGGTCGTGCAGGCTGGAGGCGATGGCGCAATTAATCTGCAGTCCGCGGTGCAACCAAAGGCTGGGACATATGCTCTTAGAGGAAGCAGCAGGCAAAGGGCAGGCCAGGCCGCAATGCTTATCAATCCGAGAGAGGGGCATGCATGCCCGGGTGTACGCGCGAGCTGCAATGCTGGGCACTGCTAACGTATGGATGAGGACGCGGCAAAAGACGTCATTGTGAACGACGCTGAGGGGGGCAGTAATTTTACAGGCGTAACTGGGCAGCAGCTGGGGTAATGATTTGGGTAGTCGACGGGCTGAAGGTTGGACGAGGGCAAAGAGGTAAACACACAGAAAACCGTCGAATCCCAGCTGCCCGTAGTCGTAGTCCCGCTTCCCCTCCCCCTCTCTGACTTTGACTGCCTTGTGGTTATTTTCCCCCCTCCACTCTCCACTCAATCGACTCACTGTTGTCTGCATTGCTCTCGCAGGATTGATCAAAGAATAAATCCGCTATTAAGTGCAAGAGTCAGATCTAATATTAGTCCTTTGAATACCGCCAAAATGGTTAAAGCAGGTGCGTTTTGCCATATTTCTATTTTGGTCAGCTAGTTCCATCGATCGACCGTGGCCAGAGGACCTTGAATGAGCAGATTTGAGCACCTTGCGGCCTCCCTCCAGGGGCAATCCGGGCCTATCATGTCACCAACCCTTGGGATTCTGCTACTGTCTTGCTGTCTTGCTGTCTTTCGCTCCTGCTTATTCGTTGCTGGCTTCGTGGTTCCTGTCGACGGTCCCTTGTCGGTGGTGGTTCTCTGTCCACGGCCCGCTGGCACACTGGACACTGGCCTGCAGTTCGTCCGTTGTCTGCGGCTGTTACTTCCGCGCTTTCTCTCGATCCATGATCCGCAGCGATCGATCATAGGGCAGCCAGTACTAACGCTGACAGCAGTGGCCGTTCTCCGCGGTGACTCCAAGATCACCGGCTCAGTCACCTTCGAGCAGACTAGCGAGTCCGCGCCCACGACCGTCTCGTGGAACATCAAGGGCCACGACGCCAATGCCCAGCGTGCCTTCCACGTCCACCAGTTCGGTGACAACACCAACGGCTGCACCTCCGCTGGTCCTCACTGTACGTCCCAACCCGAAGATCACCACCAGGGTCCCCCCAGGTTCCTAGTTTCTTTTCCCATGCTAACCAACTTCCTAGTCAACCCCCATGGCAAATCCCACGGTGCTCCCGAAGATGCTGACCGCCACGTCGGTGATCTGGGTAACTTCACCACTGATGCGGAGGGCAACGCTGTCGGAAGTAAGGAGGACAAGCTCGTCAAGCTGATTGGCTCCGAGAGCGTTCTGGGCGTGAGTTTCCCCCTGGTAGTGGGCTTGGTAAAAATAGAGTATCTGTCAGCTGTCTAACCGTGTACGTAAATCTGAAAACAGCGCACCGTCGTCATTCACGCTGGCACCGATGACCTTGGCCGTGGCGGAAACGAGGAGTCCAAGAAGACTGGTAACGCAGGTGGCCGTCCTGCTTGCGGTAAGTCTGAAACGTGGAGCAGCCCCCAGATTAGAGCAGTATTGACGATTGTTTGACAGGTGTCATCGGCATTGCTGCATAAACGCACCTGCCAACCCCGGTGTCCGGATGGTGTAGGGAGAGTTGCGCCGTGGTTTGCTCCTTGTCTGTAAGGCGGAAGTAACGAGTGACAAGACTGGATTTGATGCTACCTCTGGTAGCTCCCTAGGTGGTAAACACGGGATCATCTGAGCAATTTGAACTGCAATTGATCCGTCCTGCTGCTACTGCTTCTTATCTCCGAGCCTCTGTGTAAGCTCTGTAGCGTCACCTGAGATACGTCTAGCATCATCTGAGATACCTCCAGCTTCGTAGCCAGCATGTTTTCCCTATCACAGACAGATCCATGATGGCAAGATCCAGCTGAGGATGGATGTCTGAGCGTCCTTCACAGCACCTGCATTCACTGATTGAAGACGTTACTCCCCAGACCGCCTTTATCCTCCTTCCCCACACCCACTCACGTGCAATGCTGTTCTAAGCTCCAGGTGTCATGATCGAGACAACCTGCAGACAGCCAGTTCTAGTTCAATTTCTGTAATATACTAGTACCCTGGTTTTAGGCTCAATTTCCCTTCTCTTCTCTGTATAATTTCTTTTCGTCCTTTCCTTGATTTGCCTCTTCGTGGTCTTTAGCCTGGCATACCCCTGTTCGCGGAACAAAGAAAGGAAGGCAGAATGGTTCTGGAAGCTCGTGTCAAATCAGCCCTTTCAGGCGACACTGTTCTTCTGTCGAATATTACCAATCCCTCACAAGAACGCACTCTTAGCTTGGCCTATGTGTCTGCACCTAGACTACGGAGGGAAGGTGATGAGGTGAGCTCCCCTTTTTTTTTTCAGAGTTTGCCTGCTTGCTTTCTCTTTGTCTTCGTTTGGCATACATTCTAACCTCAGGCCTATAGCCGTTCGGATTCCAATCGCGCGAGTTTCTCCGAGAGATCCTCGTTGGCAAGGTCGTTCGCTTCCAAGTCCTCTACAGCATACCTACAGGCGTCAAGCGCGAATACGGTTCTATCTCCCTCCCTGGCACCAGCGCCTCTCTGCCCGAAATATGCGTCCAAGAAGGCTGGGTACGTGTCCGTGACGAGGCGGGGAAGCGAGGTGATGAGTCCGAAGAGGTCGTCGCACTCCTTGAGAAGCTCAGGGCGCTCGAATCACTAGCTAGAAGCGAAGGAAAAGGTGTCTGGGGCGATAGCGCAAGTGGTCGCATCGAGACCATTCATCAGGCGTCAGACCCCCAAGCCCTAGTGCAGGAGTACAAAGGCGGCAACAAGGATCTTCAGGCAATCGTCGAGAAAGTGTTCACCGGTGACAGACTGCTGCTTCGCTTCCTCCTCTCGCCACACGAGCACCTGCAGACTGTCGTTGTGGTTGCAGGCGTCAGGGCTCCCGCAACGAAGCGTGTGAATGCTGCTGATGGCACGGAACAGCCTGCGGAGCCATTTGGGGAAGAGGCTCTGCAGTATGTTGAGGAGAGATTGCACCAGCGGAAGGTGCAGGTGTCTCTGCTAGGTGTCACGCCTCAAGGCCAATTTATCGCGACTGTTCTCCACCCGAAGGGTAACATCGCCAAGTTTCTTCTGGAAGCTGGACTGGCTCGGTGCAATGACCTCCACTCTACCTTACTCGGCCCCAACATGGCCAGCTTCCGACAGGCAGAGAGGACAGCAAAAGATGCTAGAAAGGGCCTGTTCGCAGGACTCGCTGCTCCAAAGGCCTCGGCCGCTGCACCTCCAACTGACGCGAACGCGAATTACATCGTCAGCCGTGTGCTGAATGCAGACACCTTGTTCATTCGAGACAAGGCGGCGGGCAATGAGAAGAGGATCAGTCTTAGCAGCATCAGGCAGCCCAAGCCGTCCGACCCCACGCAAGCACCGTTCGGAGCCGACGCAAAGGAATTCCTGCGAAAGAGAATTATCGGGAGACACGTCAAGGTCACCATTAACGGCAAGAAACCGGCCACAGAGGGGTACGAGGAGAAAGAAGTTGCCACAGTCGTCCATGGGAATACCAACGTTGCTCTGGCGCTCGTGCAAGCCGGCTACGCGTCCGTGATCCGACACCGTGCTGATGACGACGATCGGTCCCCCGACTACGATGCGCTGCTAGCCGCCGAAGAGAACGCTCAAAAGGAAGGCAAAGGGATGTGGTCTCCCAAACCGCCGAGTGCGAAGCACTATCAAGACTACTCGGAGAGTTTGCAGAAGGCGAAGAGGGAGGCTTCGGTTCTTCAACGCCAGAAACGTGTGCCTGCAATTGTCGACTTTGTGAAGTCGGGATCTCGATTCAGTCTGCTTATTCCTAAGGAGAATGCCAAATTGACCTTGGTCCTTTCGGGCATACGTGCTCCACGATCGGCTCGCAACCCGGGAGAAGCGTCGGAGCCTTTTGGCCAGGAAGCGCATGATCTTGCCAATAAGAGGTGCATGCAGCGTGACGTTGAGATCGATGTCGAGACCATTGACAAGGTCGGCGGCTTCATCGGCACTCTTTATGTAGGCGGGCAGAATTTTACAAAAATCCTTCTCGAAGAAGGGTTGGCTACGGTTCATGCGTACTCTGCCGAGCAATCTGGACATGCTAGGGAGTATTTTGCGGCGGAGGAAAGGGCCAAGATCGCACACAAGGGTCTCTGGCACGATTGGAACCCTTCCAAGGACGCGGAGGAGGACGGCGAAGAAGCGCTTGTCCACGACAGCGAGGGCGACGGCGAGGTCGTTCCGCGCCGCAAGGACTACCGCGATGTGATGGTCACTTATGTTGACCCGACCAATGCAAAACTGAAATTACAGCAAATTGGCTCTGGCACTTCGGCTTTGACGGAGCTGATGAGCGAATTCCGGAAGTTCCACCTGAGCAAGGCTAACGATACTCCCCTCCCTGGCCCACCTAAGGCCGGCGATCTTGTCGCGGCCCGGTTTAGTGAGGACAACGAATGGTATCGAGCCAAGGTGCGGCGCAACGACCGCGAAAAGAAGGAAGCGGAAGTGGCGTACATCGACTTTGGCAACACCGAGACTCTGCCGTGGTCTGGCCTACGTCCTCTGACACAGTCCCAATTCTCCACGCAGAAACTTCGCCCTCAGGCGGTGGATGCCATACTCTCTTTCCTGCAATTCCCAGTCTCTGGCGACTACCTGGCCGACGCCGTTGGGTTTATCGAGGAGCAGACCTTTAATCGCCAGCTTGTGGCGAACGTGGACTACATTTCTCCCGAGGGAACGCTGCACGTCACTCTGCTGGACCCGTCGGCGTCGAAGAACCTCGATCAAAGCATCAACGCAGATGTCGTCCGCGAGGGCCTGGCCATGGTGCCCAAGAAGCTGAAGGCGTGGGAGCGCGGAGAGACGGATACATTGGCGTACTTGCAGGAGCTCGAAGGCGAGGCGAAGAAGGAGCGACTGGGCATGTGGGAATACGGAGATTTGACTGAGGATTAGATCGATGCGGCGCTTTTTTCCCCTTGCACTCGCTTGGTCGGGCTCACCCTACTTGATGGAGGAGGGTCTCTGTATTTGTATCGACGCGGTCTGCTTCCCTCGTCGACTTGCGTCTTGTCTTTACTTCTACTAATACCCCCTTTCTACTATGTTCATACGTACGCTGCACTGGATACAGTACAAAAGGGAACGAAAAGAAAAGCGAAAATGGGAACTTTTTATGGTAATCTAATGAATTACGCGTAGTGTGATCTGTTGATTTTATGTTTCTCCTCTCCTTCCACTCCATCCCCGGGAGATCCCTGCATCCGTGCAAGAATCTCTCTATATTATAGCGAAAGGCAGTGGATGCGGTTTACATAACTTGCACACCTCTTCTGTGTGACTGGGTGATCCTAATAAAGTCATCTCATTGCCTGCAACTTGGCACAGCACTCTTATCCGCTATCAATACCGGTCGTTGTCGAAGAGAGGACAAGTGTTGATGGCCGAGGTACTGGTATCTCAGACACTAGATAACTGTCAGCAGCAAGGAATAACAAATGATTCTTCCGAGGGTTCACTTGCAATAGATACCGCAAGGCCGCAGCACGGGCTCTCAAAACTAAAGCAACACATTTTTGCTCGTCCTCCTCTAACACTATGACCTCCTTCATAGCTTCGAGAAGCACATCTCGATAGACGTCGTTATAACACTTGACAGCTGCAAATTCATAAAATCGAGGATAAAACCCAGCATGACCCCAGTCAAGCAGACATATTGAACCGTCTTCAGCCAATATAATATTGCGACGACACATATCCATATGGCAGAAGACAAGTGGATATGGTCTGAGATCAATAGATTTTTTAAGTAGTTCAATGCGTCTGTTAATCCAGGAATTCAGTTCTTCAATAGACCTCAAGACTATTCCTGCACCGTCATCACCCCATAGGTAGCCTCGAGGGATTCCACTACCCACTGGGCCAGGCACATCGCCGCCCTTTAGCTCTTTAAGGTGGATGAGTATTTTTGCCAGGCGTCTTATAAAATCCTTGTTCGCATCGATATTATCCATTTCTTCGAGGTTCTGTCCCGAAAAGTACTCCATGAAGAGATAGCCGATAGGCCACGTAGGATCAGCATGGTCTTGGAAGTACCGGTAGACTCTAGGAACCCGAACAATTTCAGGATTAAGACGTTGATGGGCGTATTCCTGTGTAGCTGCTTCGCTCGGTGAAACGCCAGCTCCGCATTTAACTGCGATATGATCGGAGAGTTTAATCACTCGATTCCCATGACCGCCGACCTTTCCGTATTTCTTTTCGACGTACTGGCAGAAGCTGATCAACCAGCCTTGAGGGGCATATCGAATAGCCCACTCCATGAAGCAGGGAAACAAGGTCTAGTTTTCTTGATGAGGCAAGAAAAGTGATACATGGAGCTAAGGAAGAAAGAAAAAGCAAGATGTCGACATTGTTGCTGCAGCTGGACAATGTCACGTGCATGATATGCGCACCGAGGCCCAACAGGAGCAGGGTAACTAGTCAGTTAGCTAACTAGCGGTGTAAAGGAAGGTGGAAGATCATGATACTGTAGCATTGGGAGTAGGAGGGCACGTTCTCGCATTTTCTTACGATTTTCAACTGTATCCGAGATCTATGTGAAGAGAAAAAAAAAAGGTTAATGCAGGCGATCTTTATCAGAAAGCAAAAGGGTGACTAGTTACAATCAACTGCTGCAAGAATCACTCCTTGAAGCTGACAATAGACAGTCGCGAGACTTACGTTGGTGAAAAGCAAAAGGACTATGCACCTGGATCATTGGCTAAGGCTGGAGAGTGCTGGTTCCACAGGTTGAACATTGAGTTTCTTGAACCTCATTCTTGTGCTGTATAACCTCCTGGCCCTCTTAGATTGAGCGGCCCCCTGTACGACCTATTCGTTGCTTAGATCTCTTCTTTTTTTTTAAGCTCCTTCTCATGTGCAGCCCGTAGATCCTGGTTCCCCTTGGCAAGAAGAATAGCATGACTCATAGCCATCTCACAGGCCTTAATAAGCTTGCTCAATGTATTTGCTGGACCTGGAGGACTTTGTGTATGATGTCTTAGAAGCTTCTTGGTTGTAGTTGCTTGCTTCTCTAACTGCTTATCTCCGTATAGTCGAGGCTGTAATGCAGGCACGCGCTGACATAAGCGGCCTTTGTGCAAGGTTGATACGCAGAAGAACCGGACTTTTCGGAGATCTTCACTCAGCCTTGTGGACAAGCCGGATTCGATTGTTTGGTTGCTTCCTCCGAGGCTGGTCGGCGATGTTTCTATCCGTCGTTCCTGTTTCCTTCTAAATCAACCTCTCTCGTGTTTGCTTCCATCTTCCAACTTCACTTCCTCCTACCCTGTGGCGGTCCTGCGGAGCCCAGCGCCGAGAGATAGAGAACGGCGAATTAGGGACCCTTTCTCGCGCCTTTGTGCCCAACCACTCCTTGAATATCGCCGTTCTCGGCACTTAGGACGGACGCAATCTGCGGTCGAACCCCGTCGAAAAAGCGCCGCACAGACACGGAAAAGAAGCAAGCGAAAAGAAGGCAGACAAAAGAAAAGAGAGAAAAATAAAGATGTTCTCACTTTTCAGATCAAAACACACCCACCAGAACCTCACCGATGCCGAGAAGGAGGAGTTCGGAGATGACATCGACCATCTTGCTCGGTCGATGTCGAAGAATGATCCCGTTGCGGCCGCGACGCACGTTGCCGGTGAGGGTTGGCTGTCTGGGCACTTGAACCACCTGACTGCGGATCAGGAACAGACTTTTCTAGAATTCAAGAAACTGTGCGAGGAGAAGGAGTACTACAAACCTTCTTCAGGGGAAGGAGAGGGACAGGGACCTAGTCATGATGATGCAACTATGCTGTATGCTTTCTTCTCCGCGTCTTGTTGTGTATCGGTTCTGTCAGTTTGAATTAGCTGATTGATGTCTTCGCTCTAGCCGTTTCCTTCGAGCTCGCAAGTTCGATGTCAATGGTGCTTGGGGCCAGTTTAAGGATACAGAGGACTGGCGCAGGGACAATGCCATCGAGGATTTGTATGCGAATATCGATATCGACTCGTACGAATTGTGCAGGAGAATGGTTCGTGCGATGCATTGAGCTTCGGGGCGTGACTGGAATTAGAGTACGTGCTAATTGCAGTCACAGTATCCACAATGGACCGGTCGCCGTGATCGCCGTGGAATCCCCGTCTACGTCTTCGACATTAAACACCTAAATAAAGAAAACATGGCTGCCTATAACGCCGCTATTTCCAGCACGACAACAGCAGAGACGCACAAAACCTCCACGGTGCCCGCGCGCCTTCTCCGCCTGTTCGCGCTGTACGAGAACCTGCTCCGGTTCGTGATGCCGCTGAGCTCGAGCCTACCTCGCCCGAACCCCGAAACTCCCATTGTCTCGTCGAACAACATCGTTGATATCAGCGGAGTCAGCTTGAAGCAGTTTTGGAACCTGAAGGGACACATGCAAGATGCTAGCGTGTTGGCTACAGCACACTACCCGGAGACATTGGATCGGATTTTTGTATGCCTCCCCATTCCTATTCCCCTCCTCAATCACCTAAGAATCCCCCAGGGCTTTTAACTGATATACTTCAAGATCATCGGTGCACCTGCCTTCTTCCCGACCGTCTGGGGCTGGATTAAACGCTGGTTTGACCCCGTCACGACCTCGAAGATTTTCATCCTCTCCGCCTCAGAAGTTAAACCAACCTTGACTTCTTTCATGGAGCCGTCCAGCTTCCCCACACAGTACGGCGGCGAACTGGACTGGAAGTGGGGCGACATGCCGAATCTCGATGAACCGGCCCGGGAGCTAATTGGGGCACTGGAGACTCCCCCCGCCGAAGGCCAGTCTAAGCCTGGGTTCATCAAGGGGCCTGTGCTATTCAAGGGCGACAAGATCGAAGTTCTAGGCTCCGTTAACGGGGAGAAGAGGCGGGAGATTATTCCTGTCCCGCAAAAGAAGAAAGAGGAACAACAGGACGGCGATAAGGAAGATGTTAAGTCTGACAATAAAGCCGATAGTGAACCCGCTCCCCTTGCAGCAAGGAGTACCAACGCCGCTCAACCAGAGAAACAGCAGGAGGAACCCAAACAAGATGAGGAAATTGAACGAGCGAAGGCCGAAAACAGCGATAGCGTCGAGTCCACGACTACGATCGTATCCCGCGAGGGTGACACTGTTACCAAATCCCTGTTGGAGAAAGAGAATGAAATCACTAGCGAGAACACGGGAATCGCACAACCGACGACTACGATAGTGTCTTAAGACTGGATTGGGCGTGGACGGCGCTGGTCTATCCCCTTTTTAAAATTTCCTTTTTATGATACCTTTTTCTTTTTTTTTTCTCTGAGTCGTAGCCAAGAACAGTATCTATTTAATATTCTTCCCTGGTTTTTTTTTCTTTTTGCTTTTTCCATTGTCTGCTTGTTCGTTGCCTGTGTTGTTGCTATAGATGTTTGCATTCCACACATCTGTGCCTGCAGTGCTGCTATAATTGAGAGTAATAGATGTGTGTATATATATAGATAGATACACGGATTTGCTCGAGAAATCATTCCTTGTCTCTTTTTCTTTCCATTTTCAGTTTCCAGACCGTGTGCTTTTAATTTTGCCTACTTGCATTTGGGATACGGATTCCATTCATAAATCGTACGGATGAAATGCACGGTGCTCATTGATGATGCCACAACAAAACCGAGATCAACTTTGTCTGCTCCTCCAGCCTTGAACACTGGTACGATAGTAATTACCATGGCTCCAGTTTGCCCGATGGCTGGCTGACTGAGATATTTTGGTCGCCATTTAGCTTGATTCTCCCATCTTCTATGGAGATTACTTGGTCTTCCCACATTGCCTTGGTTTCCTTCCTTGACCATTTTTCTTCCTGTTGGCCATATACCACCGCGGAGAGCAGAAAACGTACCACATCATCTACAGATTGTGTCTAGGGATTCCACTACACTTGATGCGTAGACACTGGCAAGGGTAGCAATCAGAGAGGCGCACACATAATTACTTTAGTCGGTCTAGTTAATGCATTGCCAAACCCCACGAACCTCGCCAAATATTAATTGACACATCTTCTGAATTGAGATAGCATAGTTTAAGAATAGGGCAGATGTAAGTAATATCTCTTCTTTATTTAAGCATAATACATCCAACACTCTTACGTTAATTGCACCCAATTACACCTTCCACAGCGCGTTGATTTGCTTTCTTCGAACCTGCGTCCCAAGCCAGTTAGCAAAGACGTCGTCATCGTCGAGTGGATTAGGTCAAGAGAGACGGCAAGTGGGAAGACTTACAATCGGTGCCAAAATCGCCACGCCAACACCCAATGCCACCACTGTAGCTAGTAATTGGAGTTTCGAGAACCCCTTACCCAGGATATCGAATGCTTGGCTAGGGGTGACTCTTGTCGCAAATATATCCCCACCGAAAGCAAAAATCAAGCTTGTGCTCTCTAGCAGCGTCGGGCTGGACAGAATGGCCTTGATACCAGCGACGTCCCAGGCGTGCGTGATGAACCACCGTCCGTCGAACTCGAGGAAAGGAGCGTATCTAGACAGGCCCTCTTCCACTTCGCCGGGGGTGGGGTCTCGTCCAACTGGTCGTCTGGGGTCGAGGACCGGTCGAGGGATGCCGACTATCGCGTTCGATTCCGGCAACGTGCAAAGGAGCAGACGGTTTGTGATTCCCTGGCGCGTCTGGCTGACTGCCATGTGCGAGATGGGTTCGGGAATAATGTATGCCTGGGACACTACGTAGGGTTCCGGTAGTAAGTCGATACCGTGTATGCTGGAGTAGTTCGAGGCGGATCCTAGGGGGCCGCGGTCATTGGGAATCGGAGATTCGTAGAGTTCGGCGACGACGAGTTGGTAGCCCTTCGCGTCCGAAGAATCGGACAAATCGCTCCAGAAGGAATAGGCGAACCAGTTCTCGGATATCGCAGAAGCGATAGGCTGGCTGGTATCGACCCCAGTGTGGGTGGTCGAGTAGAGAACCTTCCCGGAGATGGCATCCAGGAGGTAGAGCGTAGCTGAGTCCTTGCCTGCAGCTGTCACAAGCGCAAGATTCGGGTTCAGATATTTGTACAGTACCGATCGATTACCAAGTACCTTTCCGATCGAGGCTACAGGGTCATGAGAGGGCCGTGCAGTAGCGTGGATAACCTTTTGGCCCTGTGGTGGCACGAATTCCCAAACCGGCCACTGGTTGTAGTCTGCTTTCCACCCAGAAACACGCCCATCTGCGCTCAGCGTAACAAGGAAACCAGGGCCCTCCAATGGTTCCACGGGGGTACCATCTTCCTTGACACCAATAACGACTGGGGTTGACCCTTGGTCAATAATGGCGACGGAGCTGAGCTTTGTAGAGGGTGCAGAGCGAGAGAGGATGTCTCCAGACGTAGCGTTCAGGGTCACGAAACTTCCATCGTCTGCGTAGACCGTTGCAGAACCAGGCCGAGTAACGACAGTTTTCACATTCCACTTCTCCGTCTCCACAGCCCGTACATTCCAGGAGACAGAGCCATGATTCCCGCTGTCAATGGCAAATACCCGTCCAGTCTCAGTTGCAACGATGATAAACTTGGCGATTCCAAAGCTATCAAGATTTGACACTTCGTCCCCGATGACACTGGTGATGATTCGCTTTGGCAACTCACGCAGCCAATCCGGAAGATGTTCCAGGTCCTTGATATGCCGCTTTACACGATGAATGTAAGCGCCAAACAGACTTTTGTGGCCCTCCACCTCGAGTTCATGGACGAGCTCTTCTCGATCAGGGGCCTCCGCCCAGCTAGCAGCCACCGCCCCAGCGAGACCTTCATATCTGGTCCATTCCGTTTGGCCATTTCGGATCAGTTGCCAATCGCCAGAAGCCAGAAGTAAAGCCGACCGCACAGCCACATTATTTCCTTTGGAGACTACTTCTGAAACAGCGTGCAAGGCACGATCAGACGAGGGCGACTGGAGGTTCCATCGTCCTAGGATTCCGTGAGAGGCAGAAGAAACGACCACCGTTTCAGAATCCGTGATACGAGTGAAATATACATTTGCATCCTTGCTGCTTGTAGCAAAAACAGACTTCTCCTGCACACGCGGCAGCTGGTAAGCCTTTGACACAGTACCTGCCTTTAGGTCAACGTGGAAGACCTCGGCCCAGGAGCTCGAATCCGTTTCATAGTGGACAAGAAAATGAGGCAACGAGTTGAGCTTGTGAGGAGCATGGATCGTAACGGACCGAATCTCGTCACCGCTGGCGGTGTCAATGGTAATAGAGTTCACTCGTTTGGACCCAAGCACGTTGATCTTCAATGTCTTGCGAGATTTGTCCGACCAGACGATTAAAGGGGAGGCAGTATTGGCGCCGACGAAGAGGATAGACTCCGGGCCGGAAACGTCGCTATCCGACCCCAGGACATGGTGCTGAGTCTGTCGACCCGTCAGGACGTCCAAAGATGCCACTTTGACCTTATGTCCTTTCAGTAAAGACGATTGCAATGAGATGTAGAAGATTTCCGTGGGAGAGGACGACACCTGGAAGGGGATATCATCGCTTTAATAACAAAACAACAGGTCAGTAGGAGGATCATCGCAAGAGGCAAACTATCTAACAAGGGTATGCCGAACCTGTCATCCCTAAACTCCCATTTAACATCTCCAGATCCGCCGTCAAGTCTCCTCACAATACCAGAACCAGACTTATCGCCGAAAAGCACAATGGCATCCCTGGCCGTCGTTGCCGCGCTCGGATCATCCTGTTCCAGCAATTCAAGGTCCTTCACGATCTCACCCGGAAACCGGTTCTCCCAAGCCAATTTACCATCCAATGCGCTCCAAGCAGCCACATGCCCACCAGCAGCGCTCACAACGACATCAGCCCCGTCGCTCGCGCGCAGGAAGCCCTCCGCACCATCTCCGGGAAGCGACAGTTGAGAGAGATTCTGTCTCCAGACAAGTGACCCATCTTTCGGATTGACGGTGCCCAGAATGAGTTTCTCGGACAAGGTGTAGAGAAGGGAGGCGCTGGATGAGGAGGAGGGCCGGTGGAAGAAGGTCGAATGGGCAGAAGGGATACCTAGAAGTGCATGGTGGAAGTCGATCTGATTGACCTCATCGCTGTAGATGGCCCACGTAGAAGGAACACATGAGGCGAGCAGAAAGAGCGCCGCCTGTAGCCGCATTATTGCCTTAGCTCTGCGACGGGCATCTGAAGTGGGAAAACGTGGCGGGATGTTCTGCAATTATTACTGTTGCTGCTCTGACGGAGCACTGATGCTTGGGCGGTGATCTAGCTTTTTTGGGAACCCACCGCATCGTGATCCGCCCATGCAGAAAGTCGACGGAGTGCCTACAAGCTGGACCTTCGATATGCCTTTAATCTACGTGGATTACAATTTAAAATAATGAAGATCACGTATCACAAATTGCTCTAATCGGCATGTGAAGTCTAGCTATGCAACTCGTCCTGGTTGAAGCAAGCTCTGTTTCCTTCCACGACCGGCCCCTCTCTCCCCCGTGGCTCTCTCCTCGGTCACTTCGCAAGCTGTTGTGCTCGGGCTCAAGGCTCTCGAAGACTATCGGAGTCTAGAGAGGTCTGGTCCATTGCGCCTTTGAAGCCAGCTCTCCTGAGCTAGCAGCCCCAGGGAAATCCCATGGTGGAGAATACGCAAGAGCTGCCTTCCATTGCTTGGCAAGGTAGTCTATATTCATTTCGCATAGAGGGGTTGCTGGGATACACAGCACGCTTGAGTCTTTCCTACCTCGATGCGTCTTGTCTACTGGGTGCAGCGAGTTGCAATGCCAGGCACAAAATCCTCTGGTTCGACAGAGGTACCGATACCATAGTCGTGTCCAGTTCGAGATGCGGATGGGACACAGGGTTGTATTCCTGGCAAGCCCCGGGGACCGAACCGGGAAACGAACTATCCATCGCGGGAAGAGAAGTGTGAGCATCGAACAACGGCCGCAAGATAGCATACACTGAGCAGTGTAAGAGCATAGGACAGACGTGCGGAGAACCTTCTCCATGGGCTTCATCTGAGATTCTCCCAGACACAATACCAGGGTCTTTCTTGGAGGGGATGACCTAGCAAGTTCAGAGCATTGCTGATAGGAATGATTTAGCATCAAAAGGTTCATTACTTCGTTTCCTTTTGACTTGATAGTCTGAACCTCCTCCTCCTCCTCCAAGCTAGGGAGCAATCTCTTCCAACCCTGCACCAAAGCCCCTCAATTTCGGATCTCGAGAGCGCCCAGGTAATGGTTCTGCACGATAGTCCGGTCTTAGACTGGGAAACACGGCGGAGATATCCCTGTCGCCTTGTAGTCTGCGAAGATGCCGTCGTCGTCGCGATCCCACGGGACGACCGACTTCGGGAGAATCTCGAGGCGACCATCTTAGGAAAGAGTATGGCTAGAATGCGACAGGCAAAGAGAGCGTGAGAGGTTGGTGGGCATCGCAGCAGTCCACAAGAAATCTCGTGTCAACAAGCCACGGAGAACCCGCCAACAAGAAGCCCCGCCATGAGAGCGAGCGCCAGCATGGCGCTGCGGTTAACTTGTCTTGAGACGTCCAGGGGTTTCTCGTGGGGTGAGTCAATCAATTGTGTCCACAGTCGTGCCCAAATAGGGCCATCCGTGTTACCAGTCGTAGAGCTGGCGATGGAAGTTGACCGTGATCTCGGGCAACCTGGAAGGGATTGACGAACTGACTGGGAGCACCTCCAACTTCAACGATCACAGGAATTGCAGACTTGCAGACTGGGATCATCAACTAACTGGCCTGCAGGCGCGGTAGAATTCCGTTGTAGCAAGCAAAGCCTCGGGACCCTCGGGGGTTGCTTTACCCCGCAGTCTTCCCCAGTCTTGCCTGAACCGTCCAGTGCAAGTCGTGGGAGCGACACAGATGCAGGTCCTCGGATACCTATCGGACGGCCGCTTCTCTTCTCTCCAGGCATCGCATCGCTTGGACCCCCATTATTCGGGGGATATCCGCGATGCCTAACGGCCCTTCGGTTAAAAGCTACCCCGCAACCCAGGGCTCCAGCAATAAGAGGGAAGAATAAGTAGTATGTAGGCTTCGCAACTGGGAGCGTCCCCTCCTCTAGACCTTTTCGCTACTTCTACTCGGCATATTTGCAGTAGACTTCTTCCAATCCGTCAGATGGCGACACCAGTCAATGGAAAATCTGCTTTGGTTACTGGCGCTGGTTCAGGTACGGCTAGTGCTTTGTGTATGTAAGGTGGATGTACATAGATATCCAGCTAATTCGATACACGACAGGAATCAACCTGAGCTTCGCCAATCTACTGCTTAGAAATGGATGCAATGTCCTTATTGCCGACCTTGCTCTCCGTCCGGAAGCACGGGAGCTTGTAGACAAGCACTCCACAGGAGCTCCGCGGGCAGTCTTCCAAAAGACCGATGTCAGCGACTGGAAGCAGCTAGAGAACATGTTTGCGGTTGCAGAAAGAGAGTTCGGTGAGCTTGATATTGTTTGCCCAGGGGCTGGCGTCTTCGAACCGGTATGTTCCTTCTCTTCTCTCCGAACACTGGGAGGGAGTAACATATAACAACTACATTTTGGCAATTGGATGTTCGTTAACATCGGTCTGGCCAGAATTGGTCGAATTTTTGGCGGCCACCTGGGAGTTCCGAGAGTCGCGACTCGCCCACTGGAGACGGATACGCCGTGATTGACATCAATCTTGTTCACCCGATCCGCACGACTCAGTTAGCTATCGCTCATTTCCTTCGTCGTAGGACTGGCACGACACGCAAGCATATCGTCCACGTCTCTAGTATAGCAGGTCAGGTCTCTAACTTCGCCCATCCAATGTACGTCGCCACAAAGCATGGAATCAATGGCTTCGTGCGATCGCTGGCCCAGCTGGATACCAAATCTGGAATCCGTGTCACCGCTGTAGCACCCGAGTTGATCAAGACGCCTCTGTGGACTGACGACCCGAATAAATCGAAGATGGTCGATCAGGCAGGCGATTGGGTAACCCCCGAGGAAGTCGCAGAGGTTATGCTTGCTCTCATTCAACAAGACGAGGTCAGTGAGACAATTGGCGAGAAAAGCGGACGAGGACGCTCGTTCCCTGTCCGAGGAGGCACCATCCTGGAGGCGTCGAAGACGGTGCGGGAGGTCAATGCGTTCAACGACCCGGGGCCGGCTCAACGGGTCGGAAGCCCTGTGTCGGGGGTTGTCGTAGATGACGAGATATTTGGACTATTGGCTGATAAGGGCTGGGGGAGCAACAAAGTTTTAAGAGATCGTAGAGGCGAATAGAGTCGACCGGGCGGACGAACTGTCGCAAGGCGGCGTTGCGTTGTCAACACCGTCTCCGAATCAGCTTCGCCTTCTCCCTTCCTTTTCCCCATTAATTATCAGTGCCCGCTGCAATCTACCACCACACATTCGTGTGCCCTTTCTTTCCGTTGACTCTGTCTGTTATCGTCCATTTCTACTTGTCTCTGTTGCACGGCTATTATGAGTTTCGCCGTAGCCGTCACTTTGACGCTGGTCTCTGCATAACAGAACACCTTTCCCCAAGAGTCGTCCTTATCATCCACACCATACGGTAGCCTTCCGAACACTGTCGCTTACGCACCATGTTGGACGATGAAGCCACTATTGGGGTCGCTCCAGGCCAGGGATCTCGAAATGGGTCAAGGTATATGGGCTCTTCCCTTCTCATTCCCCTGCCCCTTCCCCTGGCTGGTGCATCATTCTACTTGGGCGTTAGAAATGGATTTCACTAAACCAGGCATTTCCACTAGGCGCGGTGCGAGAGGGAAGCGAAATGTTGGAATCCCTGGACAGGCAAGCTGGGTCAGCAGCGTGATTAACCTGGTTAATACAAGTGAGTCAAAAAGTCGAGGGCACCGACCGTTCCAAGCGGCTTTTTTTTAATCAGTCTTGGTTTACATCAGTTGTCGGAGCTGGCGTTCTGGCTATGCCTCTTGCCATGTCCCATATGGGGATGGTTCTTGGGATATTTGTGATACTATGGTCGGGACTTACCTCTGGGTTCGGTCTTTATCTTCAGTTGCGATGTGCGCAGTACCTCGACGCCGGGACTGCCTCATTCTTTGCCCTTTCGCAACTTACCTATCCTAATGCCGCCGTGATATTCGACGCTGCGATCGCTATAAAGTGTTTTGGAGTTGGCGTCAGCTATCTCATCATCATCGGAGATCTGATGCCGGGCGTGGTTCAAGGTTTTGTTGGCAGTACGCCGGACTACGACTTCTTGGTTGACAGGCATTTTTGGGTCACTGCTTTCATGTTCGTTCATCCGTGCCTTTATCAAGTCGATGATCGATCCTAGAAGAGAATGCTGACGGAATGGCCAGGCTGATCTTGATACCCCTCTCGTATCTTCGACGTCTCGACTCTCTTAAATATACGAGCATTATTGCGTTGGTTTCCATGGGATACTTGACGGTGCTGGTTGTCTATCACTTTGTAAAGGGGGATACACTGGCCGATCGGGGCAATGTCAACATTATTCGCTGGTCAGGTCCGATTCCAGCGCTGAGCAGTCTTCCCGTCATTGTCTTTGCCTTCACCTGCCACCAGAACGTATGGATTCTTCCAAATGTCCCTCCTGAACGCTTCACTTACCAAATTAACAATGTGGGAATAGATGTTTTCCGTGCTAAATGAAATCGCCAACAACAGCCACTTCCGAACCACCAGCGTAGTCGTCGCAAGTATCGGGAGCGCAGCGGCTACCTACATCCTCGTCGCCATCACCGGATACCTCTCCTTCGGAGACAAGGTCGGCGGAAACATCGTCAGCATGTACCCGCCGGGGCTGTATGCGACCATCGGCCGAGCCGCAATCGTCATACTCGTCATGTTCTCCTACCCTCTCCAATGCCATCCTTGCCGTGCCTCCGTCGACGCGGTCCTAAAATGGAGGCCTAGGTCCTCCTCCAATAACAGCCGGGAGGGCTCGCCTCATCGCCATCCTCTACTAGGCCCGCGTGGAGGCAACGGCCGCCCAGCAGAACCGATGAGCGATCTCCGTTTCTCGATCATCACGACGACGATTCTCATATTGAGCTACATCGTCGCCATGACGGTAACTTCTCTTGAAGCCGTGCTTGCCTACGTAGGCAGTACGGGAAGCACGAGCATCAGTTTTATTCTTCCTGGATTATTCTACTACAAGATTTCTTCTCCAGACTCCCTTCTTCACCAGCGACTGTTGAAGGAAGACGACGAAGCCATAGATGATCACCTTCCTCCTAACGATGACAATGATGATAATACAAACAACCCCAGTGACGATGATAGAAGACCTCTCACTGATAGCGGCATTCTCCACCGTACGACGCGTCAGTGGCGTAGAGTCCTATTACGAAAGCTAAGTCTCGCCCTTGCTGTGTACGGTGTTGTGGTCATGATCGTGTGCTTGATTACGAATACCTTTTTTATTGCTTCTCATTAAGATCCGTTTGCGAACTGGGATATTAGCTTTGTGTCGCTTTTTTTATTTCTTTCTATGTTATACTGTCTTATATTACTTTGTTTTAACTCGAGTTATGATTTGGTACATCCGTCTATCCGTCTGTTCAGTGTACATAGATGCACGTTTTACTTTAATGCATGCCATTCTCATTATTTGGATTGAACTCTACTTCTTTTGCCCTTCTGCCTATGCCGCCTTTCTTTGTGAAATGCAGCCCGTTCTTGCTCTACAAGAGAAAAAAAATATTGTCAAGGGTTGGCCCAAGTCTTTCCGTATAAGTCGGAAAATACAAGCAGTAACGTAGGTCCATCTGCTTAAATACACCACAAAGACAGAAAGAAAATAGAATTACAGGCCTATACCAAGGGCATACAGGGCACATGGTGAAGGAAACGACTGTCCGGTGGATTGCTAAATATGCAAATAGAAAACGCAAGGAAAATATACGAGTTTAAGCGAGGCATCTGCAACTGGATACTATGAATCCGAAGACATTACTGCAAGGGAAAGTTGTTTCACCGTCGAAACATCCTCCACGGGATATCTGGCCAGAAGCCCACACAAGTGGTGTAGTTCATGCAGCCTAGGCTCCAATCGAGCTGCAGTCAAGATAGCGTAGTCCTGACCGTCCTCGTCGCGTCTCTCTATTCCCACTTGCCGAACTAAATGACAGACCGCTCGCCTAGTGGTTATTCTGATTGTTCAGAATGCGTAGAATGGAGAGAAACAGGTTCAGGACGTCTAGATAGAGAGAGATGGAGGCGGCGATCTCCTCTTCGACATGATAGTGGCGCATGACCAACTGGGTGTCGACCAAGATATAACCCGAGAATATCAGAGCGCCAAGGCCGCCATAGACAAGCTCAGCGGTGCTACCCATGGGGAAGAAAGCTGCCATGAATCCAAACAGAATGAGGAACCACAGCGCTCCGAATAGGTAAGGCATCCAATTGGTGAAGTCGTACTTCGTTTGGCATGAGAAGAGTGTCAGTGCCACAAAGATACCCAGAGTCAGGATTAGAGCCTGAACGACGATACTGGCATCATAGAATGACGTGACCACGCTGACGGCGTAGGCCTCCAGGAGCGTAAAACCAGTCAAGAATAGCAAATTGGACGGATAGCTCTTGCGCTTCCAGTATGTTACGAGCATAAAACCAAGGGCGCCGAAAACGGACACCAACATCAACCAGGGGTTAGACTGAATCCAATGGCGATAGCTGTCGCTGAAGAATGAGATCGAGCTCATGACGGCAGTGAGGAGAATCTGCACGGTCCTGTAGAAAGTATCATCTTGTTAGACAAAACAAGCTGTGTCTCATGAGTCGTTCTCCCAAAGAAAAGGTTCTCGGAACCTACAGGATGGAGTAGACCTTGCGGACAAACTGCATGCGGATGGGCAGGGTCGCTTCTGCAACCGTACCGCCGAACTACAATACAGTCAGCATCTAATGACTACTTGATACTAGCACTGCCGCTAAGTCCGTCCTATCGGAAAAATGGTACCTTGAAATCATCAGGGACATTGTCTCCTTCAGTGCGCGGTGCGTCGGCGTCTGTTGGCTGATAGGTTGGCGGCGGCTGAGTGAACGTCCCCTCATCGATCGAGTCGCGTTGAGGGGCTGGCTGGTATCTGGCGTTGGCGGCCATGGTATAGGATTAAGCAGCAACTTGTAGGTATCTTCTATTCGAGAGAGTTCACCGTTGCCAAAAGTCGGTGCTTGATGATGGACTACAAAACAAAACAAGAGATGGAAGACGAAGCAGTCGCAGCTCGCCTGAATGATTATGCGCCCCAATCGAGAAGCGCCATGTGACGTCGTGCAACACTCACGTGACGCCGTCATGCCAGTGGAACCGGATGGAAGATCGTCGGGAGACTTCCCAAAAATGGTAGAAGACGCGTTCCAGTCGAGCACTAACCGGAGCATCCAGAAACTAAATATTGCATCTAGCTCCGTTCATGCAGAAGTATGCAAATTCTATGGAACGTCTATGGAAAACTTTCGCCGAAGACTATGTACAACATGATTGATTTATGTCTCTGGCCGTCGTGAAGCTTCAACCACTCGGCGATAACGATGATTCGACATCTTCCTCACCACAATCGCTCTAATATAGCTCCTGGTGTGGCCTGTTCCATCCTATCCATCACTCGAGTCATCATGGGAGTAACCTGGCTCATGCTCCATATGCAGGAGACTTCCAGACGAAGGGTCGGGGATCTTTCTACGCTGGAAATCCTGGGCATGCGCAGTAGCTACCATGGTCCCGACGCGCGATATGCCTTCTACAAACGATGAGCGTCGATGTCGAAGACCTTGTCTCACCGTGGAAGGCGAACCTTGCTCGAGTTCGCCAGGAGAGACGAACGGAGAAGCCGCTGGCCGGCTCTCGAGCGGCAGATCCTGCATCTGACGGCCATCTTCCGATGTAGCGGCGTGCAGCGTCGACGATGGGATCTCGTATGGCAGGGGCAAGTCCCGCGATGCTCGGTACAGAAGAACGTTCGTACAATGCTCGTTCTCCACTCGGAAAATCGACCACACGCCCCTTCGGCAGACCTCGGAGAACGAGACGAAGAAACTGAGCAGGGCCGAATGCTGAACCTGTGATGTAAAGATAGCGTAGAATATCCAGTTAAATCGTCCAGCGACGTCGAGAGCCATGGCCATATAGTATACCCATGGTCTCCGAAAAGCCACCATCTCTCGCAAGAATGGACGTTTGGCGTAGGGATTTCCCAAACTCCAGTCCATGACAAGATCCCAGGTGGACGTGTAAATGGCATTCAGCAACGCACATATAACAAATCCGGCTAGATATGGAGGTATTTTATCGATCCGGTAGAGACTCAAGGTCATGTAGTACAGGACGCCAAAAATGTATTTCCCGAAGTTCAGAAGGTGAGGAAACAAACTCTTCGTATCTGCAAACCGACGGAGGCATTGGAGAGCTCTCCAAATGGAGGGAAGGCAGGTAAAGAACCCGAGTAGCCTGGAGTGGGATGAGTTGCACCGTTCAGGATCCCCCCAATGCTTAGCATAGAGACAAAAGAAGAGGGCGATATTCTAAGAAGAGTCAGAAGTGTTCAACTTGAAAAATTCATACCGCTACTTAGGTGGCTCACCCCCATAGAATATGTTTGAGAGCAGTACATGTCCCCTAGAAAGAAGTCACGAAACTCAACTGGATAGAGTCCCGCCAACAGAAGACGCCACTTATTTGTCGGGTTAGCGACATCCAGTTAGAAGAAGAAACCTGGCCGGAAAAGGGTCAACTCACATTGGAATACAACCACCACTCTCGACTCCGATGGTAGAACACCGTCGCCGGAAAAAATAGCAATATAAGATAAATCGCTATCAACACAATGGGCCAATAGATATACATCTCATTGATCCACGAGAAATTGAGCCACATAAACAAGCCCAATAAAAAGAAGAAAGTAGACGGGAACTGTTACAGTGTGAGGAACACTCACGGTATTATAGCAAGGGGAAATTCGCTGGCGGCGAGGAACAACATACCTCCAACAATTGACGCCAGTCTAATGCATGCCTCGAGTCAAATTCGAAAACAAAGACGTAGTTGATTTTAGATTTTGTCCATATCATGCAATCAAGACAGAATAGAAGGACATGAAAAATAATAAGAAAAAAACCCGCGTAGATCTATTTCCACTGTCAGTGGACGAAGTTCCTTTGGAATTGAAGATTGGCCGGCTAACCTGAAGTAAATAGCTTGCTCTAGCGCGGATTAAAGGGTCATGGTTGCCCAGATGCTGTGCCGCGTAGACTAAGGCCTGAATAGCGAAAAGCAAACCTCCCATCAGTAGAAGGCCAACACGGAACATGTTGGGAGAATAGTCTCCAGAATTGCGTGCCGTATGACGGAGTTTCGAAACGGCTATCTTGCGGTTTCCACGCTCAAAGTAACGAGCGTAGAGATCTTCCACTGTCACCATGAGGTTATCGACGACTTCACTCTGGACAAACCAGGCTTTGTTGACTTTCTCGGACATGTATCGCATAGTGGGACGAGCATGTGCGACCTTGTCGTATTTCTTGTTGATCTTTCGAAAAGCGGTCCTGTTCAGGAAGGCATAAGCCTTCAAAAGCTCCAACCCACGGTAGAATTCTTGCATGGCCAGCTTCAGCTTCCGCTTAGCAGAGCGGTATGGAACATCAGTGGCGTGTGATGATTCTGGTCGACGAATGAAGTCCCGTTGAAGAACGACTGACTCCGCATTTCGTGGTCGGAAAGCTGTGGGTGTCGCCAATTGCGGCAGAGCTTCTGAAGCTTTCCCAAAGCTGTTCCGCCCTTTGATAGGGTTCTTCAACAAAGATCCATTCCCTCCGACGCCCAAAGTATTTACCTGATTTCCATCTTTTGAGTCGGCAAGGGCTCCGTGTCTAGCTGCGAGGACTTCCTGGATCCTTTGATCTCCCATGATGTGCAGTTGGTGCCGTAGTATCTTTAGACGGTCGGTGGCTTCGTCTTCTTTGACCTTGTAGAAAGATTCAATTTTGGAAAGTTCGCTATCCAAGAAGGCAAAGAACTCATCCTGCCGCTTTTCAAACTCTGATGATGGATCTCCATGTGAGTTCTTGCCAGGGGAGCTGTGCTCTGGGACTGAAAAGACCCTCTTGAGAAACGAAGGTCTATGCCTAAGACGAGGTGTCCCTTGTTCGCCGGGATATCTTGGTGTGTTAGGACTTTCACCGCTCCGCGCAGAAGAATCTCCGTAGGCTGGACCACCGCCGAACGCGTCTGCGGCGTCCCGCCTAGAAATTACAGGAGACGGAAACCGTTCGTTGGGATTTCTTGCCAAGATAGCATTGCGCTCCGCTGAATCAGGAGCCTCACTGGGATCTATCGCCGGGTCAGGCAATTTGAGAGACGCAGCATCTGATGGGTGAGGATGGTCAGGTGACGGTGCAGGTCCGATGCTGCCATAATTTGCGAGTGATGTTGGGAATAGTGTCCTCGGTGACTTCAATGGCTGTCGTTCAGTATTTGCGGTCGGAGTCGACTGGGGTATCGATGTATGATTCGAGTTAGGTTTCGCCGTCGCCGACCGAAAGGAACTGTGACCAGAGGCTACGATGGCACGACGAAGGGCCAGAGGCTGAGAATTTCGATTTTCTTTTTGAAGTGCCCGACCAATGGCCTTCACTTTCTTCTTTCCTGCCTAGAGGACGGTTAGAAGAAGAAGTATGCGGGAGTTAGCGCTCCGTGAGAAATTATTGCCCACTTGCCCTGTAGTCTAAGTATTTAGCGCGCCATTCTGGAACCAATTCCTGGTCTAGCTCCCTGCATTATTTCCCGTCTGTTAGTTGTACCATAAGACGAGATATTATTAGAGAGTGGGAAGACGAACTTCGCGAACTTCATCCTGATGAAGGGGCAACTCTGGCATGATCAGGTCGCAGACGAGAGAGCGATATAAGGGAAGAGTCAAATTGACACACGGAGTGCGCTACAGGCTGCAGAAAACGAGCGACAGTCACAGCATGCGCGATAGAAGGTAAAGAGAAAAGAAATGGAAAAAGAATAATAATAATACTGCCCAGGTAAATGTCCGGAAAAAAAAAAAAAAAGAGTTAAGCCAAACCCGTCATCGATATCGCTGTCTCAGTCTGGGCCATCGACACACTGCGGTCATTGGCTGCGCCACAGCCTTATAGGTAGTTCGAGCGAGGGCACGTGCTCTGACGTTGCATTCAGCTTGGAGGAAAGATCCGCGATCTTCCTCGGGGTCCTGTTTCTTCGTGGGAATTCCCGTATTGATAACTTTGGACTCAGCCATCTACGCTTGCGGTATCGGGAGGAAGAGATTGAAGGGAGTTCAGGTACGCGGAGTGGCTGGATCCTGCAGACATTATTCCGCCTTGTTCAACCACCGGCCGTACGAGGGATACCGGATCCGGTTACGGTACTCAAATCGCGACGTAAGAAAGGACTCATGAGATTTACGGGAGGATCTGGCCGTAGACACATCAACGATGCTTACTCGGCGTTCAATTTATCCATAATTCATTCATTCTGAATCGGCAGAAGCCCGGTCTGCTAATCGGCTATCAGGCTGACAAGAGCATCGTGATCTCATCGACATTTCACATATAGATATCCAGTCCAAACACAGAGCTCACAACTAGATAAACGGGAGATTTATGGTGGCCGCATCGGCAATCTAATAGTTGTTATCCCGGCCGTAGCGCTCGTCGTAGAGATGCTCAGCATTCTTCTTGGCGTGCTCGTGAGCGCGGATCTTGTCGAACTCATCGAGTCCCTTGGTCTCAGCCAGCTTGTCAATCTCGGCACCAGCGAGACCAGCAAGGAGTTCCTTAGCGAAAGCGTGGTTCACCTCACCGCCTGCCTTGTGGTTAGCAAGAATCTCTAGCAAGTGTACGTGGGGCGTTGAGGAGCTGTCAGAGCATTTTCACGAACCTTCTCTCTTCTTCTTGTCCTCGTAAGCTTTGAAGGCCGCGAAGGAAGCCGCACCACCGATCAGTTCATGGGATAGTTTGCCCTCATGACGATTGTTGTACACCTGGTCGTGTGCGTCGGAAGATTCATCTGAGAGTAGAACAGCGCGTTAGTGATGGAAGGGAACGGATGATGAGGTTTCCAGGGAATATGGGCAAGCTAAGCTTCACTGCGAGCAGGGGAGACTCAAGAAACGAGAAAGGCAAAAACAGGAACTTACCCCAGCCCCAAGCCATGGTTGCTGTCGTTGATGTCAGGTATGTAGGTAGTAGATGGCGTAGTTATAGATCTGTTGTTCTTTCTTGGATGACTGGGGAGGAGAGGAGTGAGAGGAGGGATACGAAGCAAGAGGGGAAGTCAAGAGCGTCTTATATAGCCGGGAGAGCTGATGTGCCTAGGTAATAATAATAGGCTGTGATGAGGATCGTCTCCCCTAGCAATATTCGTCTTTGCTGCCCCTCATCGTCTCATCCGTCTCAGCCCCCGCTCTAGGTGATCAAAAGCCACCGTGGCGCCCCCCTGGTCTGACCAAACAGAAGGCCACATACCTCCATAGGGCGCTGTGCATTGCAGGGTGAAACGGGAAGATCGCCAATGGATCGTCTGGGTACCCAATCAATGGCATATTCAATGAAACTCGACTGGTCTGGGTGCCGTCCGGAGGTTCCACACACAGCCATCCACCAAGGGATTATGCTCCAATTCGAAAACAATTGTGTTTCACAAGGAGGACTGACGGAGAATGACAATCAGTTAGATGCGAGCAGGGTTATGTATCAGCTCGTACGGACTGAAAGCAAAGGAGTACGCATGCCCTATCGACTGTATGGGGATGCGCAGGTGGAATGCGGTGGTAGCAGACCCGCATCGACGGAGTAATCGCAATACCATCAAAGCTTGGTCCCCGCGACTGGCCTCTAATAATAAACAGTGGCCGCCCCGCTCGAGTCTTGACTATTGACGCTCGATCGATTGCATCACGCGTCCTGCGGGAGACCCCACCAGAGTCTCGGCGTACGTGACTGGTCGATCCCAAGTGTCTTGCTCCAATGGTGAGGCTGCTGCGCCGCCAAGTGGCGGTGTCTGGCCGCATTCAGCGCGTTCAACCCCAAAGGTACTGTACCATACAGTACCATACGGCATATCTTACGTGATAGCCCTGTACCAAGGTACTAGACGAGCAATAATAATAATATCAGCTCCATATTATTATTTCCCTCAGTGTGAAACCGTCGGTAGGAGCCAGGGGAAGGCTACCGCTGTTACTACATCCAAGATGAGTGAGCAGATCTGTCAGAGGGCGACAACCGTGATACTGGCTGGTTAGGTAGTATCACCTGGTATCCACCTAACAAGAGCACTGGAGACGACCTGCCTGAACTTCAAGAAGGAAGGACTCCAATAATACCTACCTCCTACCTATGTAGGCAGGCAATCTGACAAAGGACCCAATCGACAAGGCCTTCCGGATAAAATAAAAAATGATCCTCACAGGCACAGTCTTTCCAGCTAGAGAACTTCCCAAAATAAGCGGGACTCAGTCTGAGACAGGTACAGATAGATTAGTAGCGGGCTTGCAAGTAGAATGCGTACAGGAACACTTCGAATTGCCTCTTTGAGCTCTTCTTCTCTCAGAAACTCCAGTCCTCCCGCCCTAGAGTCTCTGATTTCCAAGAAGGATATATATATAATACTGTAGTTCAGCACTTCTGCCAGCAGAGTGTCTCTTTTAGCCGGAATGGCCATAACAGTCCGCCGTAGTCGTTGATAAGTTGAACACATCCTGCGACGTGCAAGAAGAAGAAAAACAGTCAACACAACCTCAAAACCACACCAATGGAAAAGCTAACCAACCGTGGTGATATACAACAACCACTGCAATAAACCTATCCGATAAAAATGCCGCCTACCAGATCTCCCTCACTCGCCGACTTCCCCTCAAATGTCACTCTGACCATCACCCCGCCGCCAAGCTCTTCGGGCTCCAGCTCCAGCTCCAGCTCACCAAGCCCCAACATCCTCCTGCTCCTCCACGGTCTCGGCGACTCCGCAACCGCATTCACCTCCTTCGCCCGCGCCCTGAATCTCCCCGAAACCACGATCCTCACCATCCAAGCCCCGACGCCTCTCCCCTTCGACCTCCAGGGCTTCCACTGGGGGGACGACGTGGTCTTCGATGACGTGACGGGCGGTCTGGACATGGACGCTGGATTCTCCAGGAGTCTGAAACTGCTCGCTGACGAGATCATTCGGGGAGTGTTAAGTCGGAAATGCGGGTATGAGTTGCGCGAGATCTTGGTTTTGGGGTTTGGACAGGGGGGTATGGCTGGGTTGGTATTAGGTAGGGAATTGGAACTGAGCGAGTCATCATCATCTTCTTCTTCTTCTTTTTCTTCGACTATTACTAGTACTGCTGCTACCGCTAGTTCGTCATCTGCGACTTCTCATGCATCTGGATCTTTGGCTGGTGTTATCTCAATTGGTGCTCCATACCCTGTTTCTGGGAGGCGGACGGGACCCAAGAGTCGGTCGCCGGTTTTGATTCTCGCTGGTCGGGATTCGAGGGTTGTTTCGGACGATGCGGTACGGAGGACGAAGGATGTCTTTGAGTCCGTTGATGTACGTCGCTATGCGAGGAAGGGAGACGGTATGCCTAGGAATAGGGATGAGATGATGCCCGTCATGGAATTCTTTGCTAGGCGATTGAGGAGTCGTCAAGGCGTGCCCGAGGGGAGTATTGAGATTACATGAGAGGTGGACCATGCTCCCTGCAGGATCGTCCAAAACAAAAAGTGTACTTCACAGGTATCATTAAATATAATACAATTGCTATACAGCCTCCTCGACCAACCTATGTATATGTCTATGGTATATGGCCGGGGGTTGGTACTCGAATCATTTCGTAGCTTCAAATGCTCTCCGTGCTCGTTCAATTGCGTCGCTTGCAGTCTTGCTGGAAACGTCCTCTGCCGGTCGCCCTCCTTCCCGCACGATATCCCTCAGCTGGTGCTCGGTCTCTCTGAGCGCTGTCCGACCATCCTCGCGGACTTCAGTCTCCCAGAAGGAGCGTGCAGAGTCCCATTTTTTCTGTTGCCGTCGTAGCGAGTACACGACGCCCACTGCCGCTATGGTACAGGACTCGTAAACAGATGCCGTTGGGATGGAGACATACGTTAGTGCCGATAGCGCCGACGTAAGCGTGGTCGTGGAGACGCTGAACAGCACCAATTTCTGCGCAAGCGCCTGCAAAGCAGGAACATTAGTGTTCAAAAGTCGAGTGCGACTTGTAGAAATCTGCGCTGGCCAGGGCAGGTGAGACAGCTCAGAGGATTGAGTCTGTGCAGCCGCTTCGTCGCTATTTTTGTCTGCTTCCCCAGTTTGAGAATCCGTGGTGGCGGCGGCTCCATTGCTATTCCTGCTATCGCGAGGCTCATCAAGCAGGCCAGCCTGCTGGAGCTTGCCCGCGGTCCAGATCACTTCATCTTCAGCTTGACGGAGGTATCTTTTGTCCAAGATCTCCGAGGTAATCATTCCCACGTCGTCGACGTGCCAAAAGAGCTTCCACCATGCCAGTCCTCTCCAACGTTTGCTGGAAAATCCTTCTTCCAGAGAGTGCCGGAGCTCTGTATGTGCCCTCTCCGCCCAGGAGGATACCGATAAGTCTAGGCTAGCCCGTGCTTCGTCAGAAACGGTTCGTGCTTCCCGCTTAGCAATCTTCTTCTCCTCCTGGACACGCGCGCCTTCCTTCGCAGTGTCAAGTAAAGAGGCTATCAAGCTCTCCAGAGCAGGATCCAAATTCCCATTTGACGGCGGAGAAGAGAGCCAATCCAGTACCCTCTGCACGCCACTGTGGTTCCACCCGCGCTCATACTCCGACACGTTCTGGATGGACTCACGGAATTTATCCAGCGCCGAAGCTGCCTCAGGGGTATTCACAAAGGCTATAGGACTGTTTTCCTTATCCTTATCCGCAACGGACAGCTCAATGGCTCCATAAACGGATTCCGTATCCTTGCCGCGAACGGACCGAGTAACCAGACTGCCGTATGCAAGCAGACCATCCACTCCACTCCCACACACGAGGGTCCGGTGTACGGGGTACCGGATGTAATTCTGTCGCCCGGAATGTGATGTTCGAATCGGGACCGTTGGCACAAGGAACGTGTTGGCAGCAACTTGTGCGCCCGGAGGCACCGCGTCTGCGCCCAAAGCGCCTACTAGGATCTCCATATTGCCTTTCTTCAAGACCGGTGAAGGCACGGAAATCGTGGGAAGTAAGTCATTGTGTATCATCTCGGACACCTCTCCGTATCTGGTGGAATCATCAGTCAATACAGCATCCACGGATAGGATCTGGCGTTTTGTGATAGACACATACCGGATCAACAAACCACGCGAAGTATCTGCATCGTAGGAATCCAAAATATCCTCCCAATCCTCCTTTTTGTTCAACGGATCAGCAAGAAGCAAACGTACGAGACGCCGCGCAGAGGCTGCGTCATTCAATCCCAAGACTGTAGAATGAGACAATGAAATTAGCGATTTCCTCCACGACAGACGCACATGCTTGAACCTCTCTCCCTGAGAGTCAAGACAAAGAAAAAAAAAAAAAAGACACCCAGTAGACAGCACGCTTTCAACCTACCAGCAACACGAATAAGAGGCGTCTCCGACTCCAATCCCCGCAGCGCGAGTTGCAATCGGCTCAGATCCAGTTGTTCCGAAGCGAGATCTTTCACATCATTCAGCGCCTCGTACAGCTCCCTGAACTTAACAGGTACATTTCTTGCTGCGTTGACGACAGGAGACGTCGTCAATCGACGTTGACTGGCGTTCCATGTTTGTGAACGGAGAGGCCGCTGAGCTCGCCGCAGGTGGAGAGGGCTGGTACGCGTCGATAGTGTCCGTTGGCAAGCCGCGCAGAATCGACAGTAAGAGACTCCCCCTCCACTGTCTGCCACATGCGACAAGCTCCTGGAGAGCGAGCCGCGAATTTTTGGAGGCATTGACCAATGGTTAATAGGAAGGACGACAAGAATTTGCAGTAAAAGCGTCGAGGAAGTTCTCGGAATGGGCAGAAGTTTCCCGCCCAGATCGCCCGAAAGCTAATGCACGGAATATAGCGGAGCCCGCGCATTGATACAGAACGCCTTTGTGCATCGTATACCTATTCTTCCCCTTCTCATATCAAGAGGGGAGACACAGCTTTCTATAAAGAATCTGTAGTAGCTAGTTCCTCTTTAGGAATTTGATTCATATTGCCTATACGAGGACCTTATTCTAAGTCCTTATGAGCATTAACCGACGCCAACGTCTCATCGTGTCCGATCTTCGAAGTTTGCGGAAGAACATTACAATTGGCGTGGAGAGCACTTTCCAAAGACCTATTAAGACTGGGAACAGTTTTACATCGACGGGACTACGTTCCAAGATACAGCAAATAGAAATATAAAAGAGCAACGCAACGCAGAACTGACAATGTATAACGACATCAATGGGGATATGTATTCATCAACTCATCGTGGTCCGGGACGTCACGGATGCTGGAAGACCACCGTCCGGAATGCAGACCTACGTTCACCACATCTTTCAGATTCAATGCACCACTGACAAACACCACAATTTGTCCACTCCGGAATGAAGACGAACTCCGACACCAGGGCTGCGAAATCAACAGCGGACACAGCCCCAATTGTCGAAGGCTCGCAGAACTTTATACAGGAAGACAAATAGTTTTCGATAACAGATTCGACAGGGTATCGCTGCAGAAAGGTGAGTGGTGAAAGGATGCAATTCTTGCAAAAGATGACCTAACCGCAAAACGCGCTGGGTGTCAGGTTTCCTTGGCCTGTCTAGCCTCTCGGGCTTCTCTTGCTTCTCTTGCTTGCCGACGGCTTCTTCCCGAGCCCCCAGACCTTGAAGACCGCGTTAGAATGTCGGGTACCTTAATCGCTAGGGCTTGTTGTTATACTTACATGCTGATACGCCTGGCCACGGTGGCCAGCCCTGTGTCATTTTCTGCTTCTTGCTGGGCGCGCGCCAATGCTGCCCGCCTTTCTTCTTCGCTCCTCTTGATGACTTCTTCCTGAGTCGGAGGGAGGCGTTCGTTCTGCAAGTCAACTTTCCGTGCATCTTCAAAGTTGTGGATGGCCTGTTTAATTCCTTCCGCTCCAAGCATCAAAGTTCCTGTCGGAAGACGACCACCGGCAGCAGTCTTGAGTTCTGTGACTCTCTCCGACTCTTCACGGAGTACCTGGAACACGCGGGAGATACGACCAATGGCGAGGATCTTGTTTTTGATTGCACGTCTCTTGAACTCGCTGATCTCGGCATCCATGGGAGTTGCTGGGGAGAACTGGTCCTGTCCTCCTTCCGAAGTTGGGGTGTCATCTTCAAGCTCCTCCTTGGAGCAGGTGTTCAAAATAGCAATAAGCATGTCCGTAATCTTTTCACCGACGAAAGGAAGTGACCAAGTGAAGACGTCCATGAAATTTGGGAGCCAATAAGGATGCGGGGTACAGTTAAACTGCCGAATATTCATGACATTATTCTCATATTTGAGAACGGCGGCCTTGTTGTTATACACGTCGAGGTAATTTGGAGCGCTGAAGATCGTCATTACGCTAGGGAACCCAGTCGTCCTGGTCTTCCGGTACATGCGGTACCCGGCATCCTGAGCTTCGTGCGCTCGAATGATGGAAAGGAGGTTGTTCTTTTCGAGGAAAGCGCACGCCGCGGGATAGGAGAAGAAGTACGAGCAACCTCGGACACTATTGTGCACAAAGTACTCTCCAGTCTTCTCTTGTCCAAACTCCTCTAGAGGGTCGGCCCACAGAATATCACACATGAGACCATGAGTGGGTGGCTCGCGGAAACGATCAATCTATCATCAAGGCTTAGTACAAAGTGAGGTTCTCGGGTGACAAGGACATTATACATACCGTCTTGATGTCCTCCAAGGTATGCAATTCCGGGCTAAGACCCCCATGGATGCAAAGAAACTGCTTGTTCATGACAGCTGCTAGCGGAAGGGCGCAAAACGATTCGAGGCACGCCTCGTAGATGCGCTCACTATACTTGTGCTTGCACTCTAGCTTGAACGTGAAGTAATCTGTGAGGTGCCTACACTCATGATTACCACGTAGAAGCCAGAGTGAATTGGGATACCAGATCTTTAAGGACCAAAGGTAGAGAACGCACTGGAGGAATAAGATCCGGGTTTAGCGAAAGCAAGCGTAAACGAAGGAAATTCAGGGTCAACCCCTACCTCAATGCTGAAATACCCTCTGTCGACATAGTCACCCAAGAACAAATACCTAGTCTCGGAAGGGTCGCCGCCAACTTCAAACAGCTTCATCAGATCATAATACTGGCCGTGAACGTCGCCGCACACCGTAATGGGGGCATCCATCTCCAAAAGATTTGGTTCAGACTTAAGGATCTCTGTGCCGCTGTGTATGATCCATAGCGCCTGCTCCTCCGTGAGACGGCCCTCTCGGTAGAAGTGCTGCTTGAGAAATTGGAGATTGGGTTTTGAAGGATCATCGGGGGACCGGAAGACATCTTCAGACGGAATATTCAACGCTGGCGCCTGCACCTCTGGAAATTCACGGAACATAAGTTAGCCAGAGTCTTCTTGGAATACGGAGTGCAATTACAACAGCCGTGGTACCTTTGACTACTCTGTCGAGGGTAGACGCTTGAGAGCCATCCTCCATGGTGTGCAGGGTGAAGTCTATCTCCGGGACAGGCTTCTTGTGCATCACCGCCTGCGCTAAAGTGCGATCCATCTTGGAGAGAAAGGACGAGGACCCCTGCGTATTACGTTTCGGAAATTCCAAGTGGAAGTGTTCAGTCTGATGCCAGGGACGAATGTTTAGGCAAAAATCTGGTGACGGGCCTCAAACCCGAAGCGCGGTAAGATCGATGCAGGACAGGGTCTGAAATCTTCCGAACGATAATCGGATGAAGTCAGAGCGAGCTGAGGGTAACAGTGGGCAAGAGCAACAGGAGCAACGTGTCTCGGGGCCTGGAGATGGAATGGGGAGAATTATTAGTCGCGTAGTGGACAGGGCTAAGCTGCAAGTTCGCGAGCGAGATCGTTCCAAGCTAGACTCGGCAGTTAATTAGTAGATTAGAGCTTATGAAAAGGAGGGGAAGTGAAATTGGCCGACCGAAGAGAACGCACTTTCCACGACTTCAGCTGCAGGGGAGAACGGCACCGCCACGCACTGATCGACTCCTGATAGCGCCGGGACAATACGAGAAGTGAAACATAATAACGGATATATTATTAAATTAAGCGCACCTGCTCCTCGCGTTGTCTTGTGCAGTGTGCGGGGACTGATTTACCAGGTCCCTTTTGCCCAGGACCCTCCGCTAACTGGAGTGTTGATCTCTCATTCCACGGCAATTGATTGACTGCGCGCTACCTACTCTACTACTCTACGTGCTTACCTTTTATCCCACTTGCTGACTGCATCATGTATGAGTCGAACAGTAAGCCATCCGTGTTGCTGTTTATCCAGCCCGGTCGTAGGAGCCAACTTCAACTTGACTGACAACTCTGGCATTAGGACCTCATCCGCTCCTCGCTCAAGTTCCTTTGATAGTGTCACCCTTCATACATCTTCCCACGTCAGTCACCCTTCCCTATACATTCAAGTCGGTCCCGTCGACTCTCCCACCTTCTGTGATTGTCGATCCAACCGATCCCGATGCGAAAGCCCGCTACATCGTGTCACCGAGCGGCGAGCATGCAGCGCATCCAGAAGAGATACTGGCGTCCTGTCGATCCCTTGAGAACCATTTGAACAAAATTCGGAAGGATGCAGAGACTACTATCAGGGAATGGGAAGAGTCGATCAAGGAACGAGACCTAGCTGAGAAGCGACGTGTCGCCCCTGGCTGGTTGGATCGGGAAGAGAAACTTCTGCAGCCTAGCAAAGCGACTCCAGCTTACGTATCAGGAAAAGGGCAGCAAGAACAACCAAGCTTACTGGACAGTTTATCTGCAGACCAGAGCTCGTCCAAAATGCCCTCGATGGTACCTCGCGACGAAGGCGAGGAGTTGGATAGGGCGTTTGGTGGATTGAACGTCAAGTGAGCTGCAACTGCATTCGGTCAACATCGACGTCGAAACTTTTCAGACACCATCGCGTGAGTAAGTCTCGGATCTCCAGGCTTCCCCAAATAGGTGCGAAGCAATTAGTTGTCGGCACTCAACATTCCCTACGATGCGAGATACCTACCAGAAACGAGAACCGACTTCGGTCACCTTATTCTATGGAAAGCATAGCAATCTGTCGGATATCCCATTCCACAGTTTGGGAGAATAATCATAAATGTTCCTGGTGTGACGTCTCATGCGCCTCTAGCTAGATGCCAGTGCTTTGCAGCCGGAGAGCCCTGAGGAGCAAGGAAACTCTTATTTTGCACAGGCATGCGGACTAAGCATCATGATATTGGGCAGAGCTTCAAAAGGTATCTGCCACCATGATCAAACATGTAATATTTGACCATTGTGCTCTTGGATATGTCTAGGTGTCTGTAGTTAGATGAGCTATTGTGTCCAACCAACGGACTGAAGTTCTCTGCAAGAATTGGAAGAGAATCAGCAAAAGAAACATTTCCTTGCAGTTTCTTCTACACTTAGCATTCATATTCTTAGACAAATACTTGATATATTCTATGCTAGACGTTCCACGATCATTGCCAGGGTGATAAAGCAACGAAAATGATGTCACTCTAGTTAAGCTTTCTCAACCTGTACTGAGCCTCCAATTGGCGAGTTTTACGAGATAGTTATTGAGACGCCATCTGGCTCAGTAAGAAAATTCTATACCGGAGAGAAGCAAACAGTCCCGAACTATTATTATCTGAATTGACGTTGACCGTGGAGGGTTGATATGACACGCACGTGTATCAAGCTTTCCAAGCTAACGCGGCGCATTTTGTCGAAAGAAGCTTTAGTTCCAGGCAACTCACCCCCCCCCTCCGTCTACTAATTACGATTCAGCATCTCGAAGCCATGGAAGTTCTCCACGCCCCGCCAGAGACCTCCGCATTTGTTCTTTTGGCGGAGCACCAGGCGCGCACTCCGGTGTCGTTCCATTCGGGCCCTCCAGTACTGCATTACCACAGCAAGCGGTGCAAAATCGTCACTTATGAGCGCGATTTGCGCGCGGCGCCGGCCTTCAGTGCCATACTCGAATCTATTTCTGTGACCACGAATGGGTCCCGCCATGACGCGAATGATACAGGAGGTGGAGGAGGAGGAGGGGAAGAAGAAGAAGAAGAGGCGAGAGAGGTAGTTATCGATGCGGTGGATGTATGGGTTACATCTGAGTATGTCTCTCGTAGACTCCCATTGCAGACGACATTGATTGATTTGAGCTACGAAAAAACGGAGAGAATCGATCGTTATTTTGCTAATGAGATTTTCTTTCACGCAAATAGCAAGTTCCTCTTATATGTCCCCGCTACTTCATCCGGGGTTTCTATCCCATACCCATCTATTTACCTCCACGCCATCCAGAGACTGCGACTACCTGGAACATCGGAAGAAGTGCAAGGATTATACATGCAGATCAAAGCGGACCAACAAGAATCATACGGAGGAGAAGACAGCGACGAAAGCAGCATAACACTAACCATCGTCCCACCAACGGGAGCGGAACTGGAGACCACCACCACAGCGACGATCACCGAACCCGAGCACATCCAGGAGGAGGAGGATATCAGCGACAAGCCCGACGAGACCCAGACGCAGATGTTGTACGCGGCGGTCTCGGCGTGTTCGAATCTGCATCCCGACCCACCGCTTCCCGGTGAGGAGGACGATGAGGGCGCCGTCGGTGCGAACCGGGGGGGGGTGCTTTTCCAGTCTGGTTTTGCTGCTCCGGGGTCTGCGAATGGAGGGCTGCCCCCCCCCGTAGCCGGTAGCTCGGGCTGGATTACTGCGGATAATATGCATGAGTATTTTGACGAGGAAGGGAACTGGATTGCCGGTGGAGAGGCGCCGTCATTATTAGGTCCTGGCGCCGGGAATGTCAGACCGAGGGAGGAGGAAGAGGACGGCCAAGAAGGGGATGGGGAGGAAGCGAAATGGAGGAGAACAGATTAGCATTTCGTTTGGTCAATTCCCGGGGCTGGCTGGTTTACACAATTTTTATTTTTTATTTTTTTTTACCGCACTTCACTAGGAGCAGGCCCTGAGAGCCAGGCACGAGGCAAAGAGAAAAGTTCTGTCATCATTGAAGTGAATTAATTCCTGTTTCTGAACGATCTCCCACCTCCCTAGGTTCTAGATTCTCAGAGAAAAAGGACAAAGGACGAACCAACTATAGCTATCCCATGTGTTCTCGAGATCCGATCCCCCGTAGACTGCAAACAGATCCGGTGTACTATAGACGATGATACAGTGTACCGCGTCCAATTCAACCAAACCCAAGCAGCCGTGAGGAAACCCGAAGAGGGAAGTAGACTATGTCAGAATAAACGAAGGAAAACTCGGTGTAAACAGAATGACCGGTGTAGTAGAGTAAGATAAGACTTTAGAAGAGGCCCAATTCCAGCAGTAGACAAGAGACGAACCCTAGAGGCCTCACCGAGTCGAGCAAGTTCATGTCAGTGAGAAGATATGTACCGTAAATAAGTGCCTTTTTTCTCGCGAATGTACACATAAGGTACCGTATCCTCCTACATTTTCAAGAACCCGTCTCTGTCATAGAGGCTTCCTGGGGTTGTCGACTCGTCAGCCGCCGATTCCAGCCCGAGAGTCTTGCCAGATGGAGTTTGGACGTCCGAGTCCTGCACGATGCGCACACTTGGCATTTCAGTAACCGTCTCTCCGAGGACGCTGCGCTGGGTGCGTGTTTCCGCCGCCAGAGAAGTATTAGAGCTACTGCAAGTGGCCCTCCAGCCCAACTGTCCCGACGGAGTAGCCTGCGGGGTAGTCGGCTGGAATGATGACTCTGGTAGATCGTAGTCATCGTCATCGTCGGTTTCCCAGATGGTCTTCATACTCGGGCTATGAAAGCTCCGCGCTGGGGACCTGTAGAATGCGCTCATATTGATATTGCGACGCGGCGACGCCCTTGGAACATTGATCTCAGGGTTGTTCTGGTGACGCTGAGGCACCTGCTGGTTCAGCGGGGTGCCACTCCTGCTGCCCGACGGTTTCATGACAGGGAACTTCCACGACAGTGTCTTTTTCGTTTCGGCCCACTCTCGCTGAGACTCTCTAGTGTGAGAGGTGGAGAACACGTCATCTATTTCCGCCTTTGGGCTGCCTGCCGGGTGCTCTTTCTTGTTTGACCACACCGCGTTGAATTCATCTAGTTCGTAGCCTTCCTCGGAAGTTTTTGCCGACGGTGACGCTGATAAGTCAACCGAAAACTGACGCCGATGTCCTTTATGGAATGGTTTGCGTGGAGAGGAAGGACCCGATGCCGATGGCGGTGTCTCAGCTATGATCTCCGGGGCTGAAAATGGAGACATATTAATAGAGTCATTCACTGCCGTCTCAGTGCTTGCGCCGCGGGTGACGTCTGCGTTTCCAAGGTTACTGAGCACCCGCGTCGTGTCTGATGTATTCCCGTGAACACGCGACTGCAGGTTTTCGAGCGTAGACCGATGTTTGAGCACCGGGTTTGACCTCAAAGGGTGATACTGCGGCCTGGTTTGAGCCTCCATGCTTGGACGAGATGCCGGACGTGTGAAAGGAAGAGGGGCGCTCCAACGGTTGCCAAATCGCGCAGAGTGGTTGGGCTTAGGTACCAAAGCAGGTGGAGGCAATTTCACATCAGAGCCGATAGAATTCGTTTTGCACTCATCGCCCGCAGCAGTTCCGTAGTCACTGTTCCCAGAGCTGAAAATAGGACGAGCACGCGGCATCCGATACCCAAGATCATGGTCCGTCATCGCCATGCTGTCGTCATGTAGTATCGCGGAGTCTGCAGTGGCCAGACTCATAGACGACGGGCCAGCAGACGAAAGCGAATCAACCTTGGGAGCAAAACGATAACGACCTGAAACTGGAGGAGGAGGCGGTATATCATGCTTTGGCGCCGCTCCAGAAGCTTGTCTATTAATCTTGGTTCCATACGCCCGCATGAGGGACGCACCGAATGGGCTGCTGCGCTCAGAAGATTTGGTCGATTTTCATTGCTCTGTCTGCGAAGGCAGCGAAAGCAGCGAAAATGGAACTGAGAGCGGACGCTTGATAAGATTGAAACGGCCTGGAGACTTAACTGTTCCTGAGTTCTGTTTCACAACTGGTTCCACTGGTTACACCGGTTCTGAGAGATCCCAGAGGCTCTCCGTAGTTATAGAGTTTGGGATAACTGCTCTCGGAATAGGTGGAGGCGATGAGGCTCTGGCAGGGGACGAGGGCTCTGGAGTCTCAGCTATGGTCTCTAAACGATTTAAATGTAGAGGCCTGTGAAGGACATTTCCATGATGTCTTTTGAAACCAGTAAACGCGTTGCGTAGGGAGAACGACCTGAACGGATGCCTTGACCACCGTCGTTTCCTTGGACGGGTTGACGCTTCCAAGTCTATATCTCCTGACGGTTGAACCAAATTCTCTCGTGAATTGGAAAAGGCAAAACCAGCCTCTCTTCCACCCAGGAATTCTCCGTAATCCTGTAGTGGGAGCGCGTCTTCAATGCGTGACGGCTCCGTAGGGGACGAGATTCCAGAATACTCATCACTGTCTGGGCTGACGGACCTTCTTCCAAAGTTCGAGCGCCTTAGGAGCAGGTCTAGGAGGGCTGCAACCAAGAAAACAAAGACTGCAGTGCATATGGCAGCTATAACGAGAATAACCGCCAGAGGTAGCATCTTGAAGTTGCTGGTTGAGAGTACCCCAGCTTGGCAGGCAGAAACAAAAAGACGACCACGGCTCGAAAGGGAAACAGGGAGGAGAATAGGAGGACCAAGGCAGCTTGGCTAGGTGCTCGGGGATGGGCTCGTCATGGGATTCGCTTCACTGTCTGGTCGAAGAGGGCCAGTGAGCAAATTTGGAACGCTGTCCCGGTGACGCAAGGCAGCTCAGACAGCTCCCACGTGCCCGGCCGCGAAAGAATAGAGACAACGAGGGCCACCGGACTTCGAGATAGAAGTTCCAGAGAGAATCGTCGTTGCTGTAGACCAGGCCGTCAAAGCATGCCATGGGATGCCAGGCATGCCACGCGAGGAACGTAGGTCGGCAAACTCCCTTGACAAACAAGGAGGGAATCCAGCCAGAAAAAGTAGCCTGTATTCAGTAGGCATTACTTGCAGGACATCTGTTTCACATGTTATTCCCAGCACTGCATTTACGATTTAAGGAAAACAGCAGGTGAAGACTAGACACTCAGCTAGGTCGATGATGTGAGCATCGCAGTAGTGCGAGAGGCTGATGAGCTTTGCAGCGGTCATGGTAGCAAGAGCTCCGGGAAGGACTTCGAATCCCTTCCTTAACAGACATTATGTTATCCCTAGCCTTGAGGTCTTTCAGACTGGTGGACAGCACAGAGATGGTGAGGACGAGGAGCGAAGTTGTCCGTCATCTCAGACAGATCGGGGTTATGTACAAAGTAAGCACGTGACTGATAACCAATGAACGCCTGCTGAGTGACATAGCAGGATGGACATGCACTTTGTCTCCAGCAGTCTCTATCACATCTCTACATTTACTTGTGGACTTGGGATAATTATGTGAACTGTGTCTGGTGGAGCAGCCTGCTTTCCGGCCCTCTCCTGACTCCAGCAGGAAGACTGGGAATATCACTCTGAAATGAGAGAGAAGCAACCACACAGTGCCCTATTCGAAAGAGTCATAATCCAGACTTTCTGGTAGTTGCAAACGCACCGCTCAGTTTCTTCGCCGAGTGGAAAGCGATGATATAAGTGGTATCACGCGCCATATATATAGAGTTTAAAGAACTCCAGAGGTACGTGTATATTTCCCGATTAGTCCTCCTGGGAGAAGATAAAATTTACTAATCGGGGAGAGAGAGCGGGCCGGAGACCCATCCAGAGCTGACAGACCCAGTGGGTCCAGAACAAGAGATTTCTTCCTGCCCTCCATTTTTCCTCCCCCCACCACACCCCCCCTTTTTCTCCTTCTTTTTGGGCGGACGGAGCTGCCAAAGCTCCGTATCAACCGTACCTTGCGGGCCGAAAGTGCGCAAACTCGCCGGCGGACGGGACAGCCATTGATGACAACGCGTCGGCAAATGGGATGGCCTGATTGGCACATGCATGCAGAGGGAGCTCATTTATCGAGGATCATCGGCGGTTCATTCGAATGACGTTTGAGCAGCCTGAAATTCGCCCGACCAAGGGAGGAAGGGTCTAAGCTAAATCGAGCGCGCGTGCATGGATGCGCAATGCAATGCCCCTCTTTGCCTGATGAGCCAGGTGTCGCCGGACGGTGCGTGCACCCACAACGATCGCTGCGCTGCCTGGGATGTAGCGGTCAGGGCGGATGAGTTGTGAGCTGATGGGGGGTCGCTGGTATCACGCACGACGATCCGCAGAGTTTCTCGAACAGCGTTGTAGACGCATTTGGGGAACGTGGCGCTTAGGGCCCACCGGGTCCCGTGGTTAACGCCCAGCAGAATTGCTCTCCACACCGAGGAGGTTCCGCCTGAGAGCCTGTATATCTATCGAATCTCCTCTCTTTTCTTTTCCCCTTCTGCCCTCAGCGCTCTCATCCTCTTCCTTCTAGCTTTACATCTCCCGCACCGCATTTCCGCGCCCCTCAGTCTCTATCCTCTCTCACAATGGCTGCCAGTCCCGTAGCTAACGGACACTTCGTCCACGGCAATACTACTCCGCCTGAGCACCCAAGCTTGTTCAGCCTTTTCAACCTCAAGGGCAAAACCGCCATTGTCACCGGTGCTGGTGCTGGCATCGGTCTGGCCGTGGCCCAGGGTCTTGCGGAAGCTGGCGCCAACGTTGCGATAACCTATCACACCAACACCAAGGCTCCCGAGCGCGCAGCTGAGATTGCCCAGAAGTACGGCGTGCAGAGTGAGTCATTGAATAGTTCTTAGCTACTTACCTACCTACCTACCTACCTACCTCCGCTCATTGTGGAAAGGATTTTGTCAACTGACTCTGCTTCCGCCGTCTAGGCAAGGCCTATCAGGTTGATCTGCGCGAGTACCAGTCCGCAGAAGATACCATCAACCTTATCGTCAAGGAGTTCAACGGCCGTCTGGACATCCTCATTGCCAACGCAGGCATTGCCTGGGTTAAGGGTCCCCTGGTGGACGCTCCCCTCGAGCACTACAAGGAGGTCGTCTCTATCGACTTGGACGGCGTCTTCTACTGTGGCCGTGTCGCCGCCTCCCACTGGAGAAGGCAGAAGGAGGAGGGAACCGACCTCAACGGCAACAAGCTTACCAACTTCACGTACGGCAGCTTCGTCGCCACTGCCTCCATGAGTGGCCACATCGTAAACTTCCCCCAGATGCAAGCTGCGTACAACGCTGCCAAGAGCGGCGCTATGCATCTTTGTAAGCATTACTCTTGTTACTCGTTTTTTCTTTCCTTTTTTTCGTTCATCAGCAGGAAAAGAAGAGTATACTGACGTTGTGAAACCAAAAAAAAGGCAAATCCTTCGCCGTTGAGTGGGTCAAGTTCGCCCGTGCCAACTCCGTTTCCCCCGGCTACATCGCCACGGAGCTCTCCAACTTCGTCCCCGAGGAGACCAAGAGGATCTGGAGAGACAAGATCCCCATGGGCCGTGAGGGTCTCCCGCAGGAGCTCAAGGGTGCTTACCTCTATCTCGCCTCGGATGCCTCCAGCTACACTACTGGCGCCGACCTCATCGTTGATGGAGGTTACACTGTGCCGTAACCGGCTTGGTCCATACCATACCATATTCTTTGTTCCCTAAATCGCCTTCCTTCTTTTTTTCAGTCTTTTTCTTTTGGGGCATAGACGGGGAAATTCCAGTAAAAAAAAAACGATGCGACGATGTTACAGCGATACAGTACATTTCTGAGACGATCTAATGTTGCGTGCTCATAGACAAACAGAATATATCAAAGATAAATCTCGGTACATGCTTTCATTTTGGGTCCTGGTGTGTGCATTACGCAGCACCTTATTTTCTTAGATAGCTTTCATGGAATACCCAGGAATACAAATTCTGCGATGAGCATTGCTTGCTGACCTTTGGTTCTTCACTTTCTACAAAATAAAAAGATGCACCTCCATGGGCTCTTTAAGAATTGGTGATAGTAGCAACCAGGTCAACAAAATTTTTAGCAAAGTAAAGTTGAATACACTGCATAGTGACAAAAACAATAACAGAAGTGATTTCAATGCCATTGGCCCAGATAAAGAGCATCCTGTTGTTTGAATACTGTTTAAATAGGCTTCACAATATATCCTCCCATAGGCAAAGCAGAAAAGAGACCCAATATTGTCTTTCGCAAAAGAAAAAGAAAAAGAAAATAAAGGACAGACATGCTGAAAGATAGCTGGCGGATTCAATTCACTCAGGGACACCAGCAAAAAGGAAACAATAAAATACAGACAAAATAGAAGGGATGTCTCAGTGTTTTTTTTTTTTTTTTTTTTTTTTTTTTTTTTTTTTTATTCTTTATTTCTCCTCTTTCTCATAGGATAGCTGGTAGTTAATCAGGCCATGGCCCGCACCGTCTTCTGAAACAGGACTTGTATTACACCGAACAAGGGAGCAATGGGCCAACACAACTTTCGAGTCAGTTTTCCATAGATACGTAAAGGGAAGTAAATCTCAATGAAGGAATTGAAAGGCATCCAAAGACCTCAGGATCCAGAGGCCGTCGACGGAAGCCTCGATAAAATCAATCAGACTTAGCGGAGAAGGGCGAAAGGAGTGGTGAGGAGTCGGTTGCGGAACCCATTGTTGGCTATTTCCAGCTATACCAGCCACAAACCCATAAGGACTAAGGTTTCTCGGGATGCGAGGGCCCAGAGCGAGGACATTACCAGCACTATTGGCCGGTCAACCTACTGCAGAAAAGCAATACGATCCCGGGGAGCGCGTGACCGTCGCTAGCCTCCACTAGGCCTTTTCTATACCTGACATCTGCGTGTCTCGGCCCAGCGATGCAACGAGATGCTTGGTATCGACATTTTTCTCGGCTTCTTTCCGCATCACGGGTTCCTTAACATCAATAAGGAGCGGTTCACTTTGTGGCTCTTGCAGATGCGGCTGCTTCGGCGCATCAGGCCGGTCCTGGCCATTTGCCCGCTTCCTACCTAGACGGTCGCACCAGTGCTCGGCACTGACTAGAGTGTCATTCACGACACCAGTCACCTGCACCAGAATGTCTAGGCCCTCCTGGGCTAGGACCATAGCCCTATTGGCGCCGACAGCGGTGGTATCGGAGTCCGAGGGCTGCACCGACAGGTCCGCCGGCGGTGAATTGGTCGACGATGCTAACTGGAACCGCCGCGGCAGGGATGTCAGATGCCGGCGAACGAGGTTGCGCGCGTTTTCCGGCAGAGCACCTCCTGCATATTTTGACACAATGGCGACCACGCGCTTCAGTGTGGTGAGCACATCATCCCTGACGGCCTCGATGTGCCGGGGCAAAGTAGTATCGCGGAGGTTCTGATCTTGCTGTAGTTTAGAATCTTCCCATTCCTTCAGCGTACCCTTCAAAGCGAGAATAGCCTTGCCCAGTCGATCGTTTGCCTAGCGCAGCCATTTTAGACAGTACTGTAAGCTAGTGAGCGATTCTTCGCTCATCGCAACCCCAAGACCAGAAGTCGAGATCATCAACCGATTCTGCCAAGTGGAAGGCGGCGTGGGTGCTCTGTCATTATCGACAGCTGAAGGATCCGCCATCGCACTGACTTCTTCATAACTTGGGGTCTTCAAGTCGTCATACGGTGGAAGTGGCTCTGGATATGACAAGCCAGACGGGCTACGGCCCCTGTGCGGCAACGATTGATTCTCCAGTCCAGTTTCAAGGTCCACGTCCGTAACGACCTCCACGTCGTCGGCGGACCGGCCGCTATCCCCATTCACCTTACGACGTTTGGCACGACTGGAATCCATCGAACCAGACCCACGGCCTTCGAGAGCCCAACGGAGGCCACTCTCAACTCCCGTCTTCCGACCCACTGTACCAACTGTATTTGCGACGGGTGCGATATTACGCTCGATAAACTCAGCACCGGATTTGAAGCGTGCGGAATAGGATTTGGACGAGGTATAGGCAGACACGGAACCGTTGATGGCGGAGGAAATGAGAGGGTGAGTCGACGTAAGGAGCGACAGGAGAGGTTCGGGATCTTGCTTCACTTCGGGAGGAGCCGTAGTACTGACGGGGACCACCACGGAACGTTGCGATGATGCCTGAGGTGGTGGCTGGCCGTAATCTGTGAAGGACGGGAGCATGAGTCTAGGTCCCGACATGAGCAACATGCAAATAGATGAATCAAGCTTACCAGTACGCAGACCCTCCAGGGCATGAGCAGCCTCGATGTCGTCCATGGAGAGGACGCTGGTGGCGCGACGAGAACGATCCTCGACGACGCTATCGATATCCATCACGGAGGTTCCTGCTGGGGCATGCTGGAGGGGCGTCGGGGAAGCAGAATCGGAGCACGTCGTAGTACTAGTAGCCAGGGCAGCGGTAGTGGCGTCTCGAGAGGGGAAACCAGCAGCAGCGAAAGGAGGAAAGCGAGAAGAGACCTCTGACGGCGAAGACGCTCCCACTGGTGTCTGCGAACGTGAAAGTGACCAGGAAGGCAATCGAGCAGAGGTGATTCGTCTATCCAGCGGTTGACGGTTCTCCTCCATCGCTTATCCAGGACCAGGACGACTGGAATCAGGGATAACGCGGCAACCCGATCGATGCGCCTGGTCAAAAATGGCGATGTGATTCGACGGAGCGTATCTGCGTCGTCACGATTTCACGTGAAGGCAGACCGCGGGTCGGGCAGTTCGGCCTGACATGTGAGACACGAGAAGCACGGCCCTGGTTGGGGTCGATGAGACGAGGCTGGTGGTATTATTAATGCAGGCTCGATGCCCGCATTAACAACGGAGCTGTCTACGGGGCCGTTGTCATCGACAGCGACGGCAGCACCAGTGGTGATGGATGGATCAGATCTGCGTATCGATCAACGATTCCGCCCTCTAAATATCGTCCCCAGTCAGATTGGTCCTGGTTGAAGATCCATCGCGGGCTTGTTGCTTATTCGCGTATGCAAGCTGTCCCGTGGCAGGCTATACCCGATCAGGAACACCGCTCAGCCCTGATTCTCGTCAATAACAAACATATAGGAGCATCTCCAATCCAGGCAGCTAAGAAGACCAAGAAGTTTCGCAAGGACTATCAACATCTGAAATATCCAAAATGAATGTCCACCGCAGACATTGCTAGAGCATAGTCGACCTTTGCCAGAAAGTTACCGCTTTCCAATGTATCCCAACGCGCGCTCTAGCTGAAACAAGAACATCCAATACTCTCATACTATCTCTGAACGCCCAATCCAAACTTCCTAAGAAGCATAGGCACAGTCATCAGTCATCAGTCATAGTCATAATCGTAGTCGTAGTCGTAGTCATAATAATCATAACCTCCCGGGACCACTAAATCACCTATTCTCGAGGACGTCGTGGCTGCCGGATCCACAGGCTCGGGTCCATATGCGTCTTGTTCCTCATCGCTCACGTCAACCGTCTCTTCTGCCTCCTCGAATAGTTCATATCCTGGTAAGTCCGTAGCAGTCATCCGCTGCACAAGCTTTCGTCCAACCTTGTAGCAGACCAGGATCTCATCTGTGACGACCCGAGATGGGTAACAGCTCGCTTTGATCTGGCAGAGAGTCTCGCCAAAGGCATGCATGACAAAGCTTGAAAGCGGGTACTTCTTGTGTGCGCACGAGGCGAGCGCCTTACGCCATTCGTCGGGACTATTCCTCCAGGTATGCAGAATGGGATGATCACACTCCTCGGGAACGTGGAGGGCTTGGACACCACTAACAGCCTCTCGAGCAGCCGGTGTGTAGGCTCTGCAGTTCAATGCCCACTTGTCCTTAAAGGCTTCGATTTGATTCTCGATATCCGTCAAGACTGCATGGAGCGAACCGTCGCCGGAGCGCTTTCCTGCCTCTGCGGTTTTCCACGCCTCGGACCACGGCCGGCCCAGGTCGTCGTCTTTGCTATTAGCGCTGCTCTGCGGGAACTTTCGCTCGAGTTGCTCGAGAGCGATCCGTTTCTCCCTCCTAGCCACTTCAAACGTCAAATAGTCTATTATGTTAGATAACTTATATTTGCCCTGCGGATCTTCTTGGCTGTATGCTGGCTGCCCTCGCTCTATCGGACTGATCTTCTTCCGGCACTGTTGCCACGCCTGTTCAGAGATATGGACACCGGACTTGCGTCCATCAACCAAATGGCTCAACAGGCAGGCCAGTTCGATTGCATGATCCGCGTCGATGGATTCGTCATAAACGAGCCTCTCGTGCTCCTTAGCACACCGTCCCAGGTTGGAAAGTGTCAAGTTGAACTGGAATGCACCACGCAAGAAATCATCTGTCGATCGGACCTCGCTCATCGGGACCGAGTGGTTTGTCAAGCCGAAGTAGTCCTCAGAGAAAGACTCGCTAGGAAGCTCCGAATTCTTGAAGTTCGTGACGATATTCTGGTCCCAGCAAATCCAAGGCGCATCGCCGTCGTAGTCTCCTCCAGACAGCATGTGCGCCAACGGCACATCGCCCCGAGTCGAAAACACGATGACATCCTTGAAATGTCGCAGCTCTGGCTTCCACACGGCCCTGCGCCGCTGGATGTCTGAAGGCAAATAGGCGGGCACACGACCAACCAGAACCTCGATACCGTCCAATAGAATGTCCTCGAACTGACCCTGCGGATCCCGCCACTGACTGGAGAAGCCGAAATGGACTTCGTCCTCTTCCAATACACCATACGGATCTGCAATGCAGAAGGCATAGGTGGAGAGCGGGATCCGAATTCGGAGCTTATCAACATGTTGATCTACTAAATTGGTCAGGAACTTCCCCAGTCGTTGACGAAGCGGCAAGAAATCTCGTGGCAGGAATCCTGCCTCTGAGAAGCGGATTATGCTTTCTGGACCGTCAATCATCCACTGCTCCAAGCGTCTCCCCTTGACAGCTCTAGCCGAACCGGCTTCAGAGGGAGGTCGGTGCTTCTGGATCAAACTCCTGCAGAGGATATTACTGTTCTTTTCCAATGCGTCCTCGAATTCCTCACATAGTGTTTGTATCCCTGCGCGTATGAGTTCGGCCATGTACTCCTTCGCCAGTCCGCCGTGTTTCAGGATGGTAAGAAGCTGCACATTCAAATCAGCAGGATGTAAGGGCTTGGACCATTTTACGACCTCAAAGGTCAGCTGGTCATCGTCGACTGGGCCTTCCCAGAACTGTGGATGGGGTTTGATCTTCAGCTGCGAATCCGAAATTTGTATCCAGACATCACTATCACTGTCACTGTCGCCTACAGAAACATGCGATAGGTGCCTATCCACCATCCACAATCCTTTAGCCCCGGCGATTCGACCTTGAAAGCAGCTCGGCGTACTCCCTGATATGCCCAGGGACTCGCAGATCTTATTTGCCAGGCTTCGTGACATTAGCGCACAGCCGTCATTCATGACTGGACGGCCGGGCACATCTCTAAGATACAGGACCTGCTTCTTCGTGAGTTTAACGGTAGTAAAGGTTTTAGACAGACCCAAATCATGAAGCCTCTGGAAGACCTTGCAATTAGTTTGGCCTCTGTTTGCCTCGGGAGGAATGTGCCAGTTAATGAACGACTCGAGAGTCATCGGAGTATGGCTATCACTTCCTTGATTCACAGGAGCAACAGCTGGCATGGGCCGGAGACTGTGGTGGTCGAAATCCAAGCCGTCAACTGCAAAGAGCTCAACTCGGAGTCTCCGTTCTGAGGTCTGCGACTTATGCTTTACTTTGACTTCTTCTACATAGAATGGACGCCACACTCTTCCCAGTAACCGATGCACATTTTGCGTCAGCCACGTTGCCATGCTCTCATGCAACAAGGCAGGCTGATAGGCTCCGCGAAGGTGGCCAGGTGGCTGTAACGGCGGCGGAAAGGTCAAGCTCAAAAACCGATCCGATCCGAAGCGCCTGCGAAACCGACATGTCCTGGTGACGCTCAATGGATTCAAGGTGAGTTTGAAGATGCCCAGCTCAGGCGCGCTATGCCAGTGTACGGCCCCTGTCAAAGCCACTACCTCTGAGTGCATTCCCGTCTTGAAGTCACCAACGGCCGAATCCCAAGCCTTGAGAGCCGGTTTCTCTGGAAGAGGGTTCTTCCCCCGCTGGCTGTGTCCCGCGATCTGTTCCCAAAAATCGCTGTACGTCTTGACAGAAGACATGCTGTTGTCAGCGAGCATCCGGTCCAGAGGAACTCCCCAAGCCCTGCCTATTCTCTCCAGCTCATAACGGAACCGAAAGGGCATGGATTTGTTAAAATGACAATCCACCGAGAATGGTCCCTTCTGAAGGAGTTCATGAATGATAACTTGGCCGGGAGCACGCCCTTCTCTTTCTTCCGGGAGCGGCTCATAATCCAATTTCTCTTGCGGCTCAAAGTTCATTTTCATTTCCTCGCTAATCATATGGGCCGCTATCGAGTCCTCATACATCGACTCCGTGTCCGTTGTTTTCCCCGTTATATCTGTGTCTGGCATGTCGAAAGAATTCAATCTAGAGCTACCAAAGCTGACCACGTGAGACGTCGTCCACGTCGAGAAGCTCGTGTTCGATCCATTCCGTACAAGATTCATAGCTTCTCTACCTGCAGGATGCTGGTCTCCCACTGCCACCTGCGGCTGGAAACCTTTTGAAGGATCGGTATCCATCACCGCGACATTGGTCGCAGCTAGCTTATCATTAAACCTGTTGCAGGCAGGTTTACTCGGAACGGAATCACGGCTATCATCCAGCCGGATTTTGGTCGGTCGCTTGAAGTCTGGATCCTTCGAGGGTGAACTAGGAGCGGTACGAAACTCCGCGTCGTCGTCACCGTTGTTATCCTCCATTTCATCTAAGAATCCTCTCTTGGATGGCCCCGTCGCCTCTGTAAGAATATCCTTGAACTTTCGGTTCCCCTGAGCTCGAACAGCATAAGGGGAGTACTGGCCCATGTTTAACAGGTACGCCTCATCATCAATCAATTTCATGAAATAATTCAGACGCTGCTCCACCTCGTCTTGCGAGACGGGCATCGATCTGCGAACGTCTGCAACTCGCGCATTTTGTATATCGCGCGAACGAAGCTGCAACCCGTTTCCGTTTGTGAGATGTAAGTCGCCATGGCTGTCAATCGTCCTAGAACATATCCATTCCTCGAAACCGTTGAGAAGGGTTGTCAAATCAACTTTGCGACTGTAGTACAGACGTTGGATTCCGTAGTAACAGCGCCATGGGACTGACGTTCTTTGCTGATTCTGCGACGGTGAATAAATGCGCGGATTGGGCAGGCCCAACGCGAACTCCTCGTTGATGGAGTCAATTAACTTTTGGAGCTCTTCTCCGCTCCGGTTCGGAGTGCGGGGCGAAGAAACCATGTCCCCAACGGCGGAAGACGGTTCCGCGTGCGTTCTCTTGTGACTGTGGAGATACCCCTCTGGAATTGGGGGGAGGGGGGAGGGACTCAATTTTCCTTTTAACGCGTGCTATATGTACAAAAAACCCCTCGACAAGCTGGAACGCGATTGGGTACGATGGAACTCTTTGTACTGACGTCGCGGGCGCTTAGGACGACATGACAGCGGCAAACTGGGGAGTGAACGACTAGTCGGACGTGGGAGGAGACAATAGCTGGGAGCACAGATTGAAAGAAGATAAGGCCTGAATCTAATGGGGCCGGGTCTAACTGGAATAATTGGGGGAGATCAAAGGGGTCAACACCTGAGAGAAATAATGAAGCTAGCAGCCTATTTGCATGTCTAGTTATCCACAACATGCAAGCAAAAGTACGGCGGCACACTAGATACACTGAATCCAATCAGCCATCGTTGTCAGATGCGGCCACTGAGGCAGAGGGCAGCTTCGCTTTTTGCGAGGAGCATTGTGCAATCACCCCTCTGTGACTGAATCTCTGTCAAAGCTTCCTCTGCCACAATCATCCAGCTCCCACATAGTCAGTTCTAGGACAGTAGACTGATATCGATGTATTTGAAAAATTTCTAACTCAGTTCGTCTTCGAGAAAAGGGCTGATAAAGCCTGGATCACCTTTGCTTATGCTAATCATGACCTGAAGCTAGTATTGTTTTCTGTGAGCGTCCAGACCCTCCGAGGCAATAAAATGAGCGGCAAGAACTGAAGGTTCGGCCCTTGTTATGCAGGGACTGTCACACAACATAGCCGATGCTCATTCGACACTCCTTGACGAGTCTATCTATCCAGCGGTTTTGTCTGTTCCGCGGACGTCAGCTCACTCCACATGTTCCGCACTATCCGCTTCGCGAATGTCGAACTCGGCTTTGCCGGTTGATAGGTCGACGTCCTTTGACCTAATGCGCTTGCACTTGGTAGCCACTTTATACCCAATTATCAAAGTCAAGTAGATAGGAATGCCGAGGTAGGAGGTAACAAAGTTTCTGTAGTCGAAGGTCCCAGGGAATGAGTTCCTGTCAAATAGATCGACGCTATTCGTCAATGAAATGGCGATGCAAGATATCAAAGAAGCCCACGAACCCCAAGACCCAAATGGTGCTTTAAATGGCAAGGCCTGGTCCGGGATCTTCTGGCATTTTCGCGCACGCACAAATGATATGTGGGCCACTAAGATCGAAATCCATATAAGGAGGCCGAGAATTGTTACGACGTTGACCAAATAGCCGAAGATGATGCTGGAACTCGCTGAGATGCTTGTATATGCCAGTAATGCTAATAAAGCACATAATCCCAGAGAGTAGATAGGCATCCCTCTTCGATCCGTGCGGGAGAATATCGTTGGAGCTTGGTTTTCCTGCGAAAGACCATGTATGGTTCTGACGGCCATGAATAGGCTAGAATTGGCCGCCGCCAACACAAAGAGCAGTATGCAGCTGTTCAGGATGCTTGGAAGAACGGTGATTCCAGCGATTTCAATTGCAACAACAAAGGCGGATGCCGCGGCTAATTCAGTTGCGTGGTTGGCGAAAGCCAGACGCTCAGAGTCATACGGAACGATCATGCCTAACAGGATGATGCTAAGGATATGGAAAACCAAGATCCGGTAGAAAGTGAGTCTGACCGCGCGTTTGATCAACTTCCTAGGGTTTCCCGATTGCGAGACTCTCATCCCGATGAGTTCCGTTCCAAGGTAGGCAAACGTAGTAGGGGGAATCGTTTTCCATACCGCGGTAAGCCTTGCGGCATGGCCAGTTCTACCATCTGAGATTATGGCAAAAGCCCCCGGTTGTCTCCAATATCGAAACCCTTTCCGATCGTGATCTGGACCACCACCTAGTGCCAGAACAAGCGATAGTATCATAAGTCCAGCGACAACGGTGATCTTGAACGAGCTCAGCCAAAATTCAAACTCGCCCAAGAAGCGAACGGCGAAACAATTGGCGAAAACAATGATGACCAGAAAAATTGTAATCCAAACCCCAGGGTTAACACTGTCAGGACTTAACCAATACGACATCACCAGCGCAGCCGCAGTCAGCTGGTTAGGTGTGGCCACTGTGTGTTTGAGCCAGTATCTGAGGTGTAATCTCTTTCAATCAGAGATTGAAACGACATTGGCGTGGCAGCGGAACGGTGGAGAATTCATAGCTTACATCCAACCTAGTGTAAACCCAAGAGCAGGATCGCAAAATCGGGTTGCATGGCCCGTAAGGGTATATGAGACTGGCAACCAAGCCGACATCTCCCCGAGTGCGCAGAGGACCGTAAAGACGATTAGGCCAACCGCGGTGTGCGATATAAGTAGAGCTGCCGGCTGATACAATCAGCACCGAGTAACGATCAACTCAACGATGACTTACTCCGGCTCTGGAAAAGAGATTAGCGGGGATCCATCCTCATAACCAACAAGGCACAGAAGATTACTACTTTGACAGTGCGTAACCTGTCCCAATCATCTGCAATGAGACGGGAATTAGAATCTGGTACACTGATGGACTCAAGCAGAGACGAGGGAAAGCGGATATTGAGAAATTGAAAGCCGTACAAGTCCAGTCCCAACCGCACCCCCGATAGCTGCCCCTTGTTAGCTACTGCCATTCTTTACTAGTTATAGGAATGAGGACTGACTATTCATGGTGATATGGCGCGGTTTGAAAACCCATTGAGGGTCGGCATGAAGGCCGTCCTGGTCGAAGCCATGGTTGGAAGACGCAGCAGCGTTATTGTCTCTGGACGCTCCCGGGCTCGACAGTTGAATCTCTTGTCCGAGATTGGCATTCTGAGACATCTCCAAAGGTGTTCACACCGCTCATTAGTAGACAGGAACGCAGGTGTTGAAACAGGGGAGCCAGAAAATCGCAGACCCATCCTTTGAATTAAGGAGGAAAGAATTGTTTTTCTCTTCAGAATCCTGCGTGGCTCCTGGCTTAGCTGTATAAGAAATACTGCAGCTGCGATGTAAATGAAAGAAGGAGCAAGGAGAGAAAAGGAGGAAGGGACAACCAAAAGACACGACCTGCCGATATTGGAGTAGCTGTATCGTGGGCGAAGAACTACTCGGTGATTAGAATATGCAATGAAGATATGTGTTGGCAAGAACTGATAAACATGCACCGTCTAGCTCTACCTATTGCACTGGGGGGGGAAAACCAAACAACATTTTGAATTCAAGCCAGACAGAACACCACTATATTGAGCGGGGCCAGGGTGACCAGAGCGCACAGAATACGGAACACATCCGGGCGAAGAAAATCGAAAAGGAGAAGGTATCGATGCCAAAAAGGAGGAGTGTCGATAGTAAGCAGACAAATTCTAAAGCTTCCTTTAACCCATCCACACACGGGAATCAGAAACAAGACTCTCCGTGATGATCATGATCTCAAAAACATAAACGCCGTACGACACCGTTAGAAACTGTGGAAAGACCGGGAACGGCTTCCGGCAGCCAGTCTTCTCGTGTCAATGCAATAGTATATTGATAGCATTATTATCTTCCTTTCATGACTAGAGAGTCGCTTGACTCAGCCCGCCGATAGCCGTGGCCCACCAGGGAGTCACTTGAAGGTGATCGGTGCCATCCTCTGCCTGTCAAAGAGTCGCTCGATTCGGTTCGGGGAAACATTCGCTGATGAGCCCTTGAAACGGTTCGGTCGGTGTAGATCCCCTTCGCGGTGCCTTGGAGGACAGTTTCCAGGTATTCCTTAAGACCCGTCGGCTGAAAATCAGGGTAGAGTTCCTTAGAGGTGATGTAGCCAAGATACTTGGCATACTCTGGGTTGTTGTCACCGCGAATTCCCCAAGACAGCTGATACTCAGCTATATATCGAGGAATAAGCTTTACTGGATCAAAAGGATACGTCTCACTGGATTGTCTGGCAGAGAGCACCCGGTGATAGACAGCTTCTGCGGAAACCTGTGACGATAGAAAGTCGGTCAGCTAGAATAAATCAGAGAGAAACATATCGTGCCGCTCACATAATTTCTTTGCACTTTCTCCCCACTGAGTTCCTCCAAGAGATCGTAAACTTCGTTCTGCGTCTTCAAGACATTGTACGCGAAGACCATCTTATTAAGAGTTCGATCATCAACAATGATTCTTGCGACATAGCGCCCAATATCTCTCAAATCTGTCAAAGCCGTGGGAACATCGCCGTCGCCAATTATCTCGTCGTTCGCCGTATTCATGGCGTAGTCGAGCTTTCCCGAGGGTAATCTGGGATACGAGATCTGATACCACCAGCCGACATCGATGATCGTGTATGGAAGGCGAAGTTGTTTGACGTGGTTGTAAACTGTCTCTTTCTACACATCACCGCGATACGCATTAGCATCAGAACGGTAAGTAAGTAAGTAATAATACTATCAAACCGCATCACACTTACCTCATCTCTCAACCACATGATGCCGCCGGGAGGACATACGCTGATGAAACCGCACGGAACAAATCGCTTAACTCCTGCCTTTTTAGCTGCCTTGGCCAAAGGAATTTGATCCTGTTGTTCAGCAGCGCCAACACAGCTAATGACAACATCGATGTCAAGAAGAGCATCCACCAACTCGTCCTCCGAAGCTTTCAGGTCGCATTTGCGGATTTCGACTCCGCGTTCCTGGAAGGCCAGGAGCGCGGGCTTGTGGATAGACTTTGGCCGTACAAGAGCGAATACATCCTCCAGGTAAAGTCCGAGTCAGCCGTGACCTTGCTGTGACCGCCAGGATTCAATAATGGTCTTCCTTACAAAATGGCCATCACCCAAAAGTCCATTGGTGACAGAACCTCCAGTTTCACCGGTAGCTCCGACCACTAGAACCCTTGTCCTAGTAGCCATACTGGCGCTAACGAACGACGGGATGTTTCTTGTCGGTATCAATTACTGTGCGACCGACTCAAGTGTTGGGCTCGTAGACAGACTTAATGCGACAGGCGGGAGGTGAAGGAATGAGAAGAGTGTGAAGGGGGAAAGGAAGAAAAGGTAATCGACCCGGGAATAGAATAAAGGATTTAATAAGGGGCAGAGTGGCCAAGGGGAAAGTTGCAACGGTACGACGGAGACAGCAGGAAGAGGTCGTTGGTTAGATGACGATGGTCCGCCCACACTCTCACACAAACACACTTCACAGTGGGTCGGTCAGTGGAGGAGAAGACTCGGGCTGCGGTACGGGAGGCAGATGCGTTGAGGCATCCGGTATACGCTGGCGTATGCGGAAGACACCACGTTAATTCTCAGGTATTGTTATTATTCATGTCCGACGGTAGCAGCGACATTGCCTCCCACAGTCAGACAGTCAGACTGCAGTTGTTGTTTGATGCTCTGCACAGATCTCTGCTGTTCGGCCCGGTGCACTCGGCTCTGGCCCTGTCATTACCTCCCCGTACGGTACTCGGTACTGATTACCTTTGCGTTCCCCTGAAATCCGACGGCGACCGCACTGAGGGAGCGTATCCAGACGTGCTCGGTTGGTATTAATAATACCGGTCATGACGCTGCCAGCACCGGCAGGAAATGATGTCATTGCATGTTCACCTCAAACGACCACGTCTTCTGCAACTTCTGGACCTCATCCTCTCTTTTCCGCCTTCTGAACGCACTCAACATGACACCAAGGTGGCATGTTAAGCTCCGTTTTCTCATCGTTTCACAATTCTTTGACTCTCGAGCTCACAATCAAGAGCGGGGTAAGGAATGTCTTCTGATGAAATCCCCTTGCACTTCTAAGTTTGGCTAGCGTCGGCTCTCACAAGCTTTTACCCCACTCCCTACCAGGCTGCTCTCCCAACCGGGCCAAAGATCGTCAGATCTACATCCTAGTATAAAAGTATCGAAGGGAAGCCGCTGAACACTGTGACTCTGGTCTCCCATCAGAAGTTCACTCAATATGTGATGGCGGAGCGTTTCCCTGGCATCTGCAGGCTGCTATTTGATCCCAGTGATGTTCCATTCACAAGTGCAGGAAAGCTACCGAAGTCATTCTACGGAAAACCGCTGTTTCAACGTTAGTCCAGTTCATCATAGAGAGTTTGTTGCTATTGAACGGACGGAATTAGAGGATTTAGTTGAAAATCATTTGCATCTTACCCTGGTCCGCTAAACACGAAGAAGATGACACGTGATATTTAAGACTCTTAAGGCATCATTAACGACCCCAAAGCAATTAGCGAAAGACGTAGGCGATAGTTCAAACCTGACGGTGAGAGTTCTAGTCATCATTGAAACCCCCACAATACAATTACAGCGTAAAAATAGATCTACCTAGACAATCTACCTAGTGATGCCGGCCTAATGATTCCTCGCAAGGAGACAGTTTACTGATCACTTCCCCTGCGGATGGTTGTGTCGCTGATATGGTGGTCTTTATGCGCACCTGCCATACAGTTCCCACCACGATAGTATGTAGTTGACCGGCTCCCTGGACATTGCTGGCTCATTCTTGCGGTCGACTCTGCAGTCATGATATCTCCTGCTGCCAACGGTACTTATTCAGTCTCTCGACCATCAACTATACTGCCCAAAGTAAATCAAAAGGTATTTGAGTATACCTCTCGAAGGTGGATGTAAGTTCTGAATTGCACATTACCATCTGCGGAGGCTTGCACATGTACTTTTCTAATAATCTCAGCTACCATGAATTGCTCCGTCCACAAGAACGGCGGCATGTTGCCAGGTTCTATGAGCTTCCACTGATTTACTGAGGTAGAGTTCAACTATGTGTTTAACATCACTGTCGATGACGGGACCTAAGTTCTTGCTCGCCTTCCTTGTCCATTGGCCTTATCTCGAGAGGGAGCGGGTTTCGAGCGAAAAAAGAAAACCTTTTACCCGTTTCGCTCCTACAGGATGTCTGTGCCCAGGGTCCAGGTTTATTCAGCGAACTCTAAAGCCCGGGAGGCGCCGCGCCATCATCGCTTGGGCAAGATGAACTTTCTGGGCGGCCGATCAGGGCCGCATGGTAAAGCCTATCTGGGAGTGAATAACTTGAACTTGTCATGGACCAATACAGCTAGAGGAGAAGCTGGCAAACATGGAGCGTCCTGCGGACGATAGCATATACATGCTTACGGCTGACCTCGAGGCAGATTTCGAGAGTTGACATAACATTGCGTCGTTGAGGATGAGTGATCAAAGCGCGGGATCCTGTTCTGCGACACGCAATGATCGTGTACAGGAACAGATTCAGATCCTCTCCTAGCAGAGCCAGACAGCCAGACACGGGTGGGTGCCGGACCGACGTTACAACATTATTATTGTGGAGCCGTGGAACCCATACTTCAGATTACCGGGCTTGCAGAAAATGGGCTACCCGAGGGCCCTTCCCAGCCTCGGATGTCCTATTCAGGTAATAATCCACCATAGCGAAATTGCGCTGCGTTGTCTACTGTGGGTGTGAATAATTATTATTTCGGGTTGTTTGTATGCATGACCCGTGTGACGGGCGTCGATCGATCCTGTCCGTCTGAAGTAGAACATACATCTGCAAGTTGAGCAGCATGCCTGCCTAGGGATAGTTTTCATCAAACCCCTCAGGCAATGACTAACCTGTTGCCATTGAGCCCTGGTGTTTCGAAGATGTGACTTTATAGAGGAAGATGAAACAATTCCTTCACAACGCCATCACCGTGATAGAGCAAATTCTACAAGGTGGACAGTTGAGATGGGCAAGAGGATATCAATTGCATGACCAGTTCGCCTTTTTTTTTTCTTTCTTTTTTTTTCCCCCTTCTATGGCCAAAAAGAACAGAACCCTGAAATCACTTGTATACAAACACCATTTAAAGTTCTTCATTCCTCCGTCTATCCAGAATTTTCCTCAGCGACATCGTGTTGCCCGACAATGGTGAGGAACACTTGATCCAGCGACGTCTGGCTGACAGAATAATACTGCACACCTAGTTCCATCTTACTCTGCTCCAGACAGGAGAAGAGCATGCTGGCGCTGCTGCTGTTCTTCAGCCCTACGGTTGAACAGCACGATGATCCGTCTGGGGCAGTGCCAGACCGGCTTTCATTGTCAACGCAGGTTGACGCAAGAGAGGTCGAGGCACTGTCTTCCATAGTTCCTTCTTCCGCCGACAATGTCGCAGGGACACTGAATCGTAGTTGGCCATGGTAGGTTTTTGACTGAATCACAGCCCCGGGGAAGGTTAACTGGACCCAGTTGCGGAGACGTTGCATGTCCTTGTCTGGAGTATGCGGCGCTTGTGAATGGACTAAGTGAACCTGATACATATTTCCATATTCTTGGCGAAGATGTTCCGTAGTCCCCAGCGCGAGCATCCGTCTAGCCAAGATTCCTGCACGGCCGGCCAGAGCGTCTGCCTCCTCCATGGAATGTGTTGTGAGCACAATCGATCGCCCGGGAACAATGGAGCCGAGGGTCTTCCACATCACACGCTTCGCGGCAGCGTCCATCCCTGATGACGGCTCATCCAGCAGAAGAACTTTGGGGTTGCCCATCAATGCTATACCGAGAGACAGCTTACGTTTGTTACCACCAGAGAGCGCCATGGCCATGCGCTCCTTGAACGCTGTTAGTCCGACAGCCCGCAGCACCTCTTGGACATTGTGCTCGACATCTGTCACTCCGCGTATACGGGCATAGAATCTCAGATGCTCCAGCACTGTCATTTGGTCTATCGCGTCAAACTGCGGGCACACCCCTAGGTGCATTCGGGCGGCCGCTCGATGTTTCCTCACCGACACATTTTCCACATAAATTTCTCCTCCTCCCCGAGACGGCTGCATGTCACCACGGATGAGAGAGAGGGTGGTGGTCTTCCCTGCTCCGTTCGGACCAAGAAGAGCAAACAACTCACCCTTGCACACTCCGAATGTAACATTCTCCACTGCAACTGACTTTCCAAACGACTTCGTAAGATTCACGACGCGGAGTCCCTCACTGGCGCTCGTCACTTTTGAAAAGTCGTGGGAAACTCCCTCATCCGCAAACTCTGCGTCCTCACTCGTATCCTCTTGTTTCTTTCTCCATTTGAGCATTGAAAATGAGAGTCCAGAATCTAGCCAAACAAGAACTCCTAGCAACAAGAAGGATTGAAGGACCAGATAAAGAATGGGACCTCCGTAAGCAGTGATCTCGCCCGGGTACGAGATGACCTCTGTATCACGACAGAGAATCGAGAAGAAGTTCAGTGTCACGAACATGGACCGCGCCAAACTCGCAATAGGGCTGACTGCCGCGACGGTAAAATAAGCAACATTGGCATAGTAATGCACCCTGTCACCAGGTGAGTAGACCAACGAAGCCATGTACGAGATGAAATAGATGAGGTACATAACACATTGGCCCCCAGCTGCGAAGGCGAAGGCTGCAAGTTGAGATTTCGCAAAGTGAGAGACGACATATGACAGGAGTGTCGAGCACAGCCCGTAAAGGAAGAAAACAACAAAGAGATACTCCGGATAATACCAAATACCAGAAACAGCTCGGAATATGACAACAGAAAAGGCACTGGCGATGGCAACTATGCAAAAGTCGAATGCCATATAAGCCAGCCACAGCGCTGGACTTCTCACCCCGCTGCTATAATGAAGTGATCGAACGTTTCTCAACCTCTCAACAGTTGGATACAGCGCAAAGAAGGCGGGGTAAACCGCCATGGCAAGATTGAAATAGGTAATGAGCTGCAGAATTTCGGCGGCGTTTTGCGTCTTCGGAATGCTAAAGGGTCGGTACTGAAATCCAATTGATACATTTGTCAAGAACATATCAAGTGCATTTTGGGTGACAGCTGGGAGCGCCAGGCTTCCCCTGTTGCCATTCCAGGCGAAGGTTGGAGGGGATGAAGAATCGCCAAGATAGACCGCGCCTGGAGTCACATTCGAAAAGTTGTGCTCGATGTAGTCCATGAACTCCTGGAAGTTATCCACTATGTGCAACATCTTCCTTTCCGCGCCACTTGAGCTGTTGGAGCTGCTGGAGCTGTTGAAGTAACCCGGAAAATCAGACTGTAAAATGCTGATGATGCGGGTAAGAGATGCCGGTTGTATCCTACTCGATGGTCCCAACACAATATCGGGTTTCTCCTGTCCTTCTAAAGACTCGGCGCTTTCGTTACTGGTGGTTTGATCGAGCGAGCAGCCAGTTCTGCTAACGCCAGGAAGAAACAGGGTAACCAAACCTGCTGCAACAATGGGAACAAGGAGTGCAGCAAGACAAGGAAGAGCGTTGCGTTGAAGTACCGTTACTCTCTTCCTGAACAAAACCACAGCCTGACGTACTATGCCAACATTTCTGCCTTGCGTGAGGCGAGGGACGTCGGATGTCATGTCATCGATTTTCAGGGTCTTTTCGCCATCGAACTTTGGCTGCTGCATGTCCACCACCGCACAGTCGTCGAGACCAGGCTCTGGATTGTGAAGCTCAGTCTCTTCTGCCACTTTCAAAAACACATCTTCAATTGAAGGTCCACAGACACGGTAATCCGTGATTCCCTCTTGCTCCAAGGCTGCAACGAACCTACTTGCCTGTGCAGAATCGTTAACTGTATACACAGTCTCATCTAGACGAACCTCCCTGGGAATATCTTTGAATATCGGAGAACTAAAGTCCCTAGAGCCAGGAATCCTGTGCTTGTGGATTCGGTACCCAGAGCCAAACCGATGCTTCAGTTCAGCACTTGATCCGTTGACCTTGAGGACGCCTCTGGAAAGGATGGCAATACGGTCTGCTAGGAGTTCAGCTTCATCGAGGAAATGAGTCGTTAAAAGGATTGTCCGCGTTCCTCTTTCAGCCAGAAGGATATCCCAAATTTTCCTTCGCGAAATTGGATCGACACCGGATGATACCTCATCCACACAGCAAATAGACGAACCACCAGTGAACATCATGGCTAACTGCAATTTCCTCCTCTGACCGCCGGCGAGCGTCTTTGAGCGAGCATTGGCTTTACTTCCAAGATCGCAGTCACTGATTAGTTTTGATATCTGAGCATCAGAATCAGGCTTCTCCACTGATTTCAACCTATTGAAGATGCTAATATGCTCATTAACCGTCAGAGAATCCCATAATACATTTTTCTGCGGACAGAGACCAAACGTTGCGCCGCCACTTTCTCCATAATTGAGCTGGATTCCGCCAGAGGAGAGTTTCGTCAAGCCAGAAATCGCATCTAGTGTGGTAGACTTGCCCGATCCATTCGCGCCGAGAAGAATCATAATTTCTCCCTTCACAATGTCCAGGGAGAGATTGTTGACCGCCAGAACACTCTGGCGACTTCCACCAAAAAGCCTAGCAACCGTTCTGTAGAACCAGCTTGGCTGGTACAGTTTGCTAACCTGGTTAAGAGTCACAGCAGAAGACGAATCTGTTCTTACGGCAGTCCGACTTTTTGAGGCAGTTCCATATAGCACACGCTCGATGAGAGCACCAAGGACAGGATATATGAAGATTTGTATGACGAGGAACAGCCACAAAACGATTCCAGGCACAGTCCAAGGATTGTCAGGGGCAGGGTTGAACAAGTTTGTTGCCTGACCTTTCTTTTCCCACCTGGCCATGAGGATGGTGAAATAGACGTAATTCATGGGAGGGAAGAGGAGGCTGAGAATGATTAGAGCACCATTCGTAGTCACACGGACCAGCTGTGCTATCACCCCCAGAAGCAGACAGCAAATGACCGCCGAGATGCCGCTGAGTTGGGCCCTCTTGAAGAACGAAGCACCGAATACTGAGAAAGAGGAAAGAGCAAGACCGCCCAGGAGATTATTGATGATCAAAATCCCCGCTGACGTGTGGTTGAAAGCTCCAGCTTTCAAAACCGCACCTGTGACTATCCACGCGGGGCCATACACAATATCCAAGGCTAGGTGGGCAGCGATGAACCGAGCAGCTTGCGGTTGCCAGCTCGGGCCGTTTGACATCACCATGCAATCGATCAACTGGCTCATGCCTAACTCACGCTCCATCGCAATCAACCCTGTAAGGTGATAGGTAACCCCGATCAACCCGACGAAGATGGCAACGCCCATGATGCGGACAACGGTACCCATGTAGCTTCTTCGAAGATTGTCCTGGCGTTGTTCTTCCGTCAGAGACGTATACGCGAATTCCAGTACCTGTTGAAAGGATCAGCAAATTGCAACCAGTTGTCAGACTATTTGTAACGAACCTCTCCCGGCAGGGCATTTTGTTTGACTGCATTGTTAGTCCGAGCAGCTATGGCCCAGTCAATGGAGTGCTGGAAAGGGAAAAGGTATCTCCCCTCATCAGTGCTGCTTTTATGGACGTCGAGCTGGGAGCCCAGCTCCGCGTCTGCGCTGATCGTGTAGTTCCAGATTCCCCCCGGACCTTCATTTGGTGAGGAGTGAAAGATTGCAGCGGCTATGCAAGAAGAGGCCCCTCTGAGGTTGCCTCGACATTCATGGGTCAAATCACCTTCCGAGGAAACGATCAGGACGTCGTCTCCCCGCACTTTGGCGGGCTCCGCGACTGCGGAAATCACTTGTTCGATATCACCTCCGACAAAGCCATTGTTAACAAAGACCAATTTGTGTCTGCCTTGGGAGGCATTTGCGTACGGCTGGAGGGGTTTCGGCTCCCCGATTCCGTAGACCGACGGTTGCGTAAACAAGTATCTCGCATAAGCTCTGTTTTAATCGGCGTTAGCAAAGATCAAGGACAGAAAGAGCTGGCTAGCTGTAATGCTCGACCAGACTGGATGATGTTCACATACATGAAGGCTACGTAAGCCACAGGCAATATTAAAGCCCTAAGAGCGGTGGCCACGCGAGGACGAACCGCAATCAGCAGGAGATTCTTGACGAGCAATGCCCAGATCTGCCTGAGAAAACGATACATCGCAGCATCTGCCAATATCTATAGGCATTGATGAGCATGAAGCTCGTGTCGACGAGGAAAGAACACAGGTCACAGGAAGGAGTGAGAGGTCGCATTGGATGAGCCATTTTCTGGCCCGCGCAATCCCGGACAGCGTCATAATATGTCGACTACGCTTGCTGTTATTTGCTGCCTCCAGGCTGAGAGGGTCCGAAAGGAATGTTCACACTAGGTTGTAGCCAGCACCCGTTATCTGACTGTGGAGGATCCGCCCTGGTGTGGAGCCGTTGCAGGTTGTGTTCATCATTACGCTGTAAGGAGTATCTCTTTCTGGAGATCTGGCCGCGTGACTGACGAGGCTTAGCAAAACAATTAACCAGAAACTTTGCCTAAGCTGAAGGAAGCCCAATTACACTGCTCGGAATTTGTTCATTGATTGTGTAAGCCCTGTGAGCCATCCTGCTGTGGAGTCTACAGGTCGGAGGGAAGGGGCTCTGAACCTTGTGATAAGACACTACAGCACGTTAATTTGGATATCATGTGACCATCTGAATTCATAATAAGTGCCCCACTTATAATGAAGAGTAATTAATCTGTATCAATTTATTAAACTTGCCAAATTCTCTAGTCTTTTGAAACTTATAACTAGTACCTAGGTTGGGTACTGAACTAGTTGTCCGGATCTGGCTAGACCCTTATCACAAGGTTTAGGACCCCTTCCCTTCGACCTTCGCAGGAATTTCCATGTATTATTATTACGATAGAGCTGGAAGGGCCTGGTACACATTTGGAATGATCACCGGGCTGGGACCACACAGTGTGGACTAGGATCTGCGATTGCTGATAAGACGCAACCCTGCGTCTCGTTTCAGGGCGGCCTTGTTTTACCTGCCCTTCTTCCATGGCAGGCCTTTGATATTTCCTGACTACGATCCACCTAGGATAAGCCAAATATGGAGATCTTTTGAAAGCAGGTAGAAACTTTAAAATAGATTAGACCATTTCTAGTATTATTACAGAGAGTGATGCGGAACTCCGCGCAGACTTGTTTTAATGAAACACGGCCTGCAGCAGACCAAATCAAGCTCGCAATTGGCCACACTACCGTCTCGAGGCATTCTGTCTCGATGCCGATTGACCCATAAGCGCAGATTTCCTTCTGAGGTAGTTGGTCACGATATTTTCGACGCTTCCCATGTCGTGCTTGGGTTTTCTAGAGAACGGTCGAGAGTCAGTAAACCTGTTTAGACTAAGGCAATAAAGGGGCCCAGGGATAATCCAATAGCCTCCAGCTTCCCCCTTTCTTTTTTTTTAGTATACCATACCTCATATAGTATAGCCTTGCTCTCCTCTTCCTCTTCTCTGCCCTCTGTACAATCTCCACGCTCTCAACGTTGGGGCTGAAAACTTTAACCCACATCTCGACACCAACTCTGGTGAGTTCATTTCGTAATAGGAAAGCCGTATCAACCCCTCGGAGCCGGATATTAAGGCAAACACCTGCAAAAGGGTCTCCGTTCTTAAATGTCACCCGAAGGATATCGCCTTGCTTCACACTCCGCGGATTCCTCCGGTAGTCGAAAAGCGCCTTGCGCTCACCCGTCGGATCTAGGACCTGAAGCTGAGACTCAGAGACTGCCGCAATCGGGTCTTTACAGACTGCTTTTGTTGACGATGGCGGTGGATAAACTTTGAGCTTCTTCGGTGCTGCGAGGGGGAATATCGCATTAGACAAACCTAGCTAATGTATTCGACACAATGGAACCAACAGCATTATAGAAGAAAACGATTTAGAAATACCTTGGTCAGGCCTGAATCGAATCGGCAACTGTGAAGAAAACTGTGGAGGTAGCTTTGAAGGAAGAGCAACTGGCTCTGGCTTCGCCGTATATCGTGTAGTGATGGATCGTCGACTCGTCCGTGACTGAATCGACCCCTGACCTCTTACGAAGGACTTCAGGCAGCCCAGCTGCCGCATAGTCGGCGCCATGGCCGTCATTGTCTGTAGAACTTCGCGTGAAAGAGAATTCGAGATGGAATGGACGCACCGAAGCGACGTTGGCGGAGATTGACCTGAGGCGGCCGGCAGAATTTCCGCCAAGCCGCGAGTTTCCTTTCCGGGCGATTCTATTCGGCGTCCCGATCTAATCAACCGCCCCAGGGAACATTTTTCGACCTCCAGCGTGCTGTTCTCTCTGTTCTCTCTTTTTCATGTGCGTCTAGTCTCGGAGAGAACCACCCCTCCTAGAAGCAAGGTGTCGAGCTCCTCTTCTTTGTTCGCAATCGACAATGGCACAGAACGCTGTTAGCAGAGTCTTCCGCAGTCGGAATACCACCGCCCTCCGTCAACCCGTCGTCTCATTTTCTCAATCGCGCAGCTTCTCGAAACATGGTATATTGGATTTGAACTTTCGATTACTTTGTTTGATTTTAATTTTAACGCTGACATGCTTAACTCTCTTCCACAGCAATCCCCACATTCTCCCCGACGTCCTCCTCCGAGCTCGACCAGGCACTGAACCATTTCCGAGAAGAACTGTTTATACCATTCGGCCTGAATACTCAGCAGAGGAGGCTGATGTTCAGACAGAAATACGCGAGAAGATTACAGGAAGAACCAGTGACTGTATCCATTGGCGAAAATGATGAGCAATTCACACTCCGATCCATGGACCCGCTTGCACGGCCGAAAACGAAGGAGATCTCCAATATCGTTTCATTGATGAAGACGAGAAGTGACTGGAATAATATCATCCCTTTTATTGCGGGACTGAGAATGTCGCGCCGCCCCCTGAGCGTCAATCGGTGGCAGTGGTTGATCCGGAAGGCCGGGGAGGCCGATGCGCTGACAATCATCCTCGAATGCGCCAAACAGTCAGAGCGATCGGGCCTTCAGCTAAATGACCACGATATCGTTCAGCCTCTCTTTTTCCAGCTTCACCTGATGGCCCAGGCGGCTGAGTTCAAAGATCCCGCAGTTTCCAAGGCGCTCAGGCTCGCGAGGCAGTTCGTCGAGTTGATGGAGACCTCCCAACACGCGGAGCACGATACGTTGCGCGATCCGAAGCGGAAACCGTTCGTTATTGGATCTTTGCTGGAGTTGAGTGCTGCGCGTGCGGTGAACGAATTGGGAGGCTACGATGAGACTGGAGACGTTATTGCCTACGCTCAACGGCTGTCGGCTAACTGGGAGCTGGGAAACTTCACCACTAAAGCTAAGGATTGGTACCAGGCCGATCAGCTGCTCCGAGAGAACGTCCCTATTTTTAACGGGTTGAAGCTCGCGTTGGAGGTGAATGGGATCGATCTTCAGAAGCCAATCAAATCGTTCTTAGAGTCAAGCAAGGAGAAGCTTCGGAAACAGATCAAAGCGCTGATGGACACGGCACCAGAGAAGGTCAAACAAAATCCAACACTGGGTTATCAGCAAGGCCGACTACTGTTGAAAAAGTAAAATTACTGCTTAGTCTCCTTGCGAAGGTCGAACGTAACTGTATAATAGAAACTCTCAGACATACGAAAACAGAAACTTTTAGGTTTCAAGACTCTTTCATTTCATTTGTGACTTAGAAAACAGATCCGGCGCATATCTATGCACAGGCTACCGAACTTAATTATTTGACAGGAGATGCTGAGATTTTCGCTTCCAGGTGGTCGCGGGACTAATAGTCTCCCTCTAAGGGGAGCAACTCCAGCGTGTTATCTTCACGAAACCGTCCTCGGACTGGTAAGGTTATTTTGCCAGAAACAACCGCAGGACCGATTACATTTACCTGGGAGGGAATGTTAGCAGAAATTCAAGGGCATCTAGCGTTCCGGGCCAAGCTGTCTCCTTACCTTGCCCTCGACTGGCCTCTCAGACTCTGCCTCTCCTGGAACGTCTGTCAAGAGTAGTTCAACACTACTAAGAGGGGCGCCGAAGTGATTAGGCCCTGGGAATCGCCTATAATCGAACGCGTTCGTCTGGCAAATGGCACCAGCCACACCGGGGCTGGTTAAGGCATAGACGACTCGAGCACCAGTAAAGATTCTCAGGTCGGTCAACTGCTCAGCGCTTAACGTATTCTCGGGCGTATCACCAGCCCGGTAAGAAATGCACAACATACGGAGTTTGTCAAGGGACAGCTCGGCTGTAGGCCCGACGGTGGCAAGCTGACTTAGCACATTATGTGACGACATGACTCCGGCATCCAAGCTCCTCACTTGGATCCAACGAGCGATCTTGGAAACGATTCCGGTATTTGGACTCATAAATTTCTCATGATACTCGCTCATTGTACGAGATGAAGTGATGATAACGGTCGGAGATACACCCACAGTAGCCAAGGCGAAACTGGAGGTGTCCCCAGTAACAGAATTCACCGCGATGGATGCGTTTGAAAAAAGCGCAGCAAATACTTGGCATAGCGGATATAGTCGAGAAAGGGAATCGATCGAGAGGACAACATCGTCGCTGTTAAATCTCTGGCTAGCAGGCAAGCAAGTGATCAACGCACCAACGGCCGACACTAGATTCTATTTTGGCCGTCAGCACCAAGAACGCAGGAAAATACTTATGTGACAGAAAGACAGAACTGCCTGACCTCTGGCTGGTATTCAATAAAGTCCGATGTATCCTTTGGTGACGGCTGGAGAGCAGACAGCGAGGGAGATGGAGACTGCGGATCCCAGCTGGGGACCTCGAGTCCACCCAAGTCCCTCTTCTCCTCGACTAGCTCATGCCAGACAGCAACTTCTAAGTCTGTCCTAACGCCTGGTGGTAGCTGGCTCCAGGCCATATGCCTGCTCCCATACTTCGCAACCCAGATGACGTGAGAAAGCTGCTTGTTATCGTTGGCTACAATGCTTAGATCAAGGGCACCAGCTTCGGCGACTAAAACGTCGGCTTTTGCATTCTGCAGATGTGCAGAAAGAACTTTCGGATCAAGGTGATGGGGGATCAGGACTACCCTAAACCCGTAAAAGGCGCCAGCTGCATTCGAGCATGGTCAGTGTTATATTCGAGATCGATATAGCGCGTGAAAGAGTTAGGTAAATACGAACCGAATATAGCCGCAAGTAGCTCAACCGAGTCTGTCAGACAGACAGCAACGGTTTTTGCTTTGGTACTTTCAATGAACCTTCCAATAACATTGATGTCTTGCGTCACATCTTCCAAGCTGCGCTCTATGACCTTTTTTCCGAGTACTGTAAAGATCTTGCCCTTCTTTCCGGATGGTGTGCCACCTTCACCCAGCACTCCACGTACAGCGACGTTCCAAATATCACGCAAATCTCCTCGTCTACCACTTGTCCACTTCGGAGTATTGGGGTCTCTCACGTTCAGCCCTGACCTGAGAGGGAAGTCCTGAGGGGTTTCCAAGCTCCGATACGTCGCAGATTGGCCGGGATGGCGTACGTGTGATGAGCTCGCCTGACGCGCCAGCAAGTACGGATGAATGTCAGGGTCTTTCGACGAAAGGAAGGCAATGAGGATGAAAGCAGCAATGGCACCTGCAATGATAGTCGTGTAGATGTTCCAGTCAGCTAGAACGCTGCTTAACGCGGCATCGATCTTGGCCGCGAGCGTCGGCTCCGAAGCCATCTTAAAGGCTTCGAATTCTGACAGCCTCTTCACGTATATATTAAGAATATGTTGACTGAAATCAATGTTAGAGGGGTAAGATAGCCGAACGACGGAAGAAGAACGTCCACAGCGACGTGCATCGTTGTTTCAGCTGCATCTGTTGAGCTGGCCAAGACGTCATCCGAGGCAGTGCTATGCACGTGATTATTTTGCGGGGAACTAACAGCCGCGCGCCAAACTGTCCGCGGTAGTGGCGCCTGTCTAACAGCAGCCGCGGTGATATCAATGTTATGACAGACCTCTAAACAGAAGACGAAACGATTCCCCCGACTATGATCCTTGACACGCCAGGCAGGACCCATAGCAAACGCCATAGGTAAGTTTGACCAGTTTTCGCGCCGTTGATGAACCCTTTTTGCTTGAAGGTAAGTTTCCCTGCCACTTCTTATTCCCCAAAGGATATATCCGATACTTACAAGTTCGTCTTCCAGCTCTTGTATCCCTCTTCGCGGACTTTGCCTTTTTGTTTTTGAAGGCTTCTCTCGTATCATTTTTACATTCATATATTTCAATGGCATTTTCGTCTCTACCATCAACTCCTAAACCCACATCTCCCCCCGCTCCAGCACCTAGTGCGTCCCAGACGCCCGGAAAGTGGCGACATCCTCGACTCAACGAGATTGTTAGACGGCAAAATGCTTCTACATTTGGACAACACAACGCAAGGAGACTTCTGTTCAATGGGTTGGCGCTAGTTGCAACTTGGGTGTTTGGCAAATCGTTGAAGACACAGTAAGCAGAGACAAGTCTTATCACCTCCCTCCCTGGTCTAACACTTAGTGAAAAATCGCAGATTGCTCCGGCTCCCTTCACTCCAAGACTATCCCGATAATATCAACCTCACACTTTTTGCTCTACAACTCTACTTCACAGCGAATATAATTGTCGCTCTGTACCCGCTCTTCCGACCAAAAGACCAAATCACGGATATTCCTCTTACTCCGACTCAACGCGCTCTCTTAGGACTTGATCCAATGGCCGCAGCACCTCCAACACCTGAAAGCGTTTATGTAACTCCACCGAAATATCGTCTTTCTACGTCTCGACCGGCAAGTCCCCTTAGCACAGGTTCGTCGCCTGCGACAGCGAAGACGAGTTTCTCTGGAAGCACGTATGCCGCCGGCACACCCTTTTCACCTTCACCGAGCCCGTTACTGCAGAAAGCGTTTGCCAATGGAAACAAAGAAAATGCACAGAGACAAAATTTGGGATCTCATTCACCACTTGGCCAGAGCCCCTCGTTCAAAGAATCAACCTTGTCTAGCTGGGTGCCTGCAACGCCTTCGCCAACGGGTAGAAGGGGAACTGGGATACCAGTAAGCAACAAGTGGTTATACGAGAGAAGTGGAAGGCTTTCGACAAGCAGCAGCACTTTCTCTCTGTGATGTGCGCCGGCGCCTGCTGTAAATTTACAACGGACAACTGTACTCAGGAACCGGGTACCTTGGTAATAGACTGTACTTGATTAGGAAAGAATAACTTCACGATAAAGAAACCTGCTCTTGAGTCACTCTGAGAAAATGTAAATAATGGAGCGAAAATAATAAAATAATCAAATTCATCCTGCGACGTCTCGGTTTGCGGTTCGCTCGAGATAGTCCCGGAGTAGATCTCCGCGACTGCTCGGCGACCCAACGGATGCGATACGCATTCCGCATTGGCAATAACGCCAACCTACCCGCAACTCCACGCTGTTCGTACCGTTTGGCAACATCAGCGCGTCTCCGCACCGTCAATACCTATACTCCTTCTGGCTTCTGATCTTCTCAGAACGACTGACTGCATGAGGTCGACGGCATCGTGAAACTTCTGGCGGGTCCACCATGGGAGCCTCAGAGTCAAAACTTGTCTTCAAGAAAGGGATCTTCCGTCTCTCAGAAGAGAAGAACATTCCAGCGGGCGATCCTTATTGGACTAGAGTATGTTAGATATCTTCCTGTAGTGCCAATTTGATTTGTCCGTGCTAACCCTCCGGCTAAGTTCTGGGAGCTCCCAGAATCGACAGAGGATGTCTTCAGCTTATTCAGTCCGTCGGACATACGGCGAGCTCGAGATCAGGCACTATCGAACCTAGAAACATTGATCTATTTGATAACTTCTCGTCTCGTCACCCTCAGAAACCACCCTTCGTTTCCGGACCCGGAGTTAGCTCCAGCTAGCCATGCGCTCAACTGTATCCGTATACTCACGCGGCTGCTGCCCTTCATCTATGAAGCAGAACATTTGGAGGAATGGGAAGAAAGGGTTTTTTGGTCTCGTCGCAGGAAAGATACTAAGAACGCGCAAGCCACTTCAGAAGTCTTATTTGACGAAGAGCAGACGGAGGACGGTCAAAACCGGACGCCGCCAAGAGAAGGTGACCATGAAGACGTGAAACCGCTGGCCGAGGAGTTGATAGACACGTTAATCGATTTGCTCTTCTACATCGACTTCACCATCCCGGAAATCGCCACTGCGAAAGGCAGTGTTTCATATTCGATATGGCAAAGTGGCGTCGGTTGCAACAGTGCAATGGGATCGAACAAGGAGATGGAAAACAATCGATGCGAGATTCTTCGGTTGCTACTCACGTTGACCGGAAAGGCAATGTACATGCCCTCCGGTAGGTTGTTATCGTCCTGGCATGTTCTAGCTTCTGCTGACGGAATCTTAGGTCTACTACCAGTGCAAGGAGTCAAGGCTATTACGTATATCACAACGTGCTCCGATAAGCAGGTAGTCCTAACGGTGCTCTGCTCGTTACTAAACACTGTATGTGCGAGAAGCTTCACTGGAGGCAATTAAATATGCGCTGACTATTCTGGCCAAGGCTGTCAAATATAATCCTGCGTCATGGAGAGTTCCGTACGATCATGTCGTCTGGAGGGATCCGAAACAAATTTTGGTGATTTATTGCTTGCAGCTTCTCCTCGTACTTATTCTATACCCAATTCCGGAGGATGGTCGCGGCCCCGCACCAAGGAATTACTACCGCCATTACTTTGGCCGATTGCATCGGCCTCATGACTTCCAGTTCCTTGTGGATGGCATGACCCGGATTCTGAATCAGCCTGTACGTTGTTCCCTCGTCAGCATGGCTTGTCTCTTGTCTGATCCTTTTCATGACGCAGATGGAAGCTACGAATTCCTACCTTCCAGGAAGCCATAAGTCTGTCAAATGGGCCCCAGAGATGCTCATGCTCTTCTGGGAGACCCTGCAATGCAACAAGCGGTTTAAGTCGTTTATCATTGATTCGAATCGATCCCATGACTTCATCGTTCTCTGTCTCTTCTACGCATCCGAATACCGAAGTGATCCTGCCAAACAAGGACTGGTCCGGATGTGCATTTTTATCCTGCAGACGATGAGCGAAGAGCCTAATTTTGGGAAAAGTCTAAACCTGAAATTTGCTGCTCAGGACACTTTGCCGCAAAGCATTCGTTTACCGAACTTCAGAGGCTCGTATGCCGATTATTTGATCACGGTTCGTTCTGTCAGACCCGTTATCTTCTCAACCCATCCGCTGACGCAGATAGTCTATTATTTCTCTTATGGCCACGAGGAAAGGAAAGTTGGATGCGGTCTATCCGGCCCTCCTGGCGATAATGAACAATGTGGCTGCGTATGTACAGCACTTGTCTGCTTCCACATGTTCGAAGATAATACAACTCTTCGCATCAATGTCCACGCCAAGCTTTCTGTTGGCCAACGAGACAAATCATAATCTTCTTGCTCTGGTGCTTGACTTCATTAACACGATAGTGGAGCATCAATTTTCCAGTGCGTCATTACACTGTGCCCTTTTATTGGCTGGATTTCATTACTGATTTAATACAGCGAATCCATATCTCGTGTATGGGATTCTCAAGTATAAGAAACGGTTTGAAGCTGTCCGGGTTTTTACCCTTGAAGGCAGCCAGCAGGAGCTAGAGCGTCAACTTGAGAGGCGGAAGTCCGAAAGCAGCTCTCAAGATCCGTTGGCTAGCCTTCGTCGAACACAAACCGAAGAGGACTCCCAGACCCCTTCGGGCCCACGGCCATCTTTAAGTCGCATTCCTGAAGAGAATAATCCTTTCGCGATCGGTGCGGATGATTCAGATGAGGAAGGGGAAGACCAGCGCACACCGTCTCAGTCCTCTCCTTCTTTACAGAATTCTGTCTCGTCGAGCGTTGATGAGAGCGTACCGTTCCAGATCCGAGGAATGTCGGAAAAGGCGCGAGGCAAAAGGCCGGCGGGCCGGCCATCTTTGGCCCGACAAGACAGTATGGCCAGCCAGAGCAGTTTATCCCTCTTCCCATCTTCATCTAATAATTTTACACCGACTCCAGCCTGGGTGAGTGCAAATGACTCCTTGCTGCAATACCTTTTTGGTGAAGCTAACCCTTTACTGCTGTCAGCTCGAGTCTTGGCTGCCCGAACTTCCCTTGCACACAGTCCTCACCGTTATCTCTGCCATTTCGCCACACATTCCCGACGCTGCTCTTCAATCCAGTTCCAACCCGGAAGCCCGCACATTGATCACAAATCTTAGCTCATTTTCAGATGAGCCTCATATCCACAGCATGATTTCAGAACCCTCCCCAATCCGGACCCACACTTTCGAGTGGTCAGCTCTATCAATGGGCTGGTATGAGTCGTTACTCTGGGGCTTTATCTTCTCTGGAGAGATGGTAGTTGGTTCAGCGTCTGGCGCGACTCCCGGTTCAGTTGGAGTCTGGAACGGGACTGGGATTAAGCTGTTCAAAGTTCAAGAGGCGGCAGCACAGGGTCCGACCTTACTTGCCCCTAAGGGCGCTGTAGATGCCGTGGGTAGCAACCTAGTGCAGCGGATCGGGAACCTGAGCCTTAGAGGACGCCCGTCATTCCAGGAATCGCGGCGGAATAGCCATGAGGCTGGCTCAAGGTCTCCGGGGGTCAGGGAGGTCTAGACTTAATTAGGGTCTGTTTCTTTGGGTTTCTTTTCTTCTATGACCTAGTCGTGCTTATTGTTTTTTCTTTTCCAGCCACCTCATCGTTACACTTTGATTCAGTTGACTTCTTTTCTTCATAGATATGATTATGCTCTCTTCTACCCCTTACAGCTTTCGGCTACGGGAGTTACTGGCATTTTTTACAGGGGTTTTCCGCTTCATTCGACTCAGATAGGTACAGAGAAATGTAAATGAGCGTCGAAAACTTAGCACACAAGGTTCGACTAGTCTCGGCAGAGTCTCTAACGAGCTATTTAATCCTTAGATCCATCTATCTGAAAGCCGCCCATGAACAAGCTATCGTGGTAAGTTGTAGTGTGAGGCAGGCCCAAGAGAAGAATGAAAGCCAGGACTTGGTATCGAAAGCTCAAAGAGAGAACGAACCTCGTTGCCTTTTCAATCCTCCTCAAGCGCTTTCATGAGTTTCCCCCAAGACCCGTTTCCTCTCGAAGCGCACTGAAAAGGCGTGCCATAGGACAAATCAGCCAAGGAGTGCGAAAACACTTCCAGCGAGACCCATCCTTCAAATCCCAGGCTGAAAATGGCCTTCACAATGTCCAAAACAGGCAAGTACCCGCCCCTGTCCCTCTCGAATGGGAACAGTCTCGAGCTCCGCGACCAGGACATCAGCGCCCGCTGCGGGTCGATGTCCGGGAGACCGATGAGCCGATGTGCATCAGCAACCTGGACGTAGAACAGTTTGCTGACATCGATATTGAACGGAAGTCGCCCCATGGATTCTGCGAGCTGGGCCTCTCCATCCGGCCTGATTCCCGTCGACACGGACGGAGACGCATACAGCTTCGCCGCGATGTTGAAGGTATCCAGACAGATCCCGAAATTGGGGCGGTCGACTCCCACCACGACCTCCCACGCCTTCTCCCACGTATCGACATGGGTTGCCCAAGCTAGTGCTTCGTAGGCGAATCGAATAGGCGGTGTCTGTCGCAGTCCCTCGTCCGCGATCCTGCGGAGGTCCGCCACGATTACGTCCATATCGCCTGTCGTGTGCGGGGGTGCTATGTTGTGCCTATTACCCATGTCCATGTAGTTCGACGGGATCAGGATCATGTCCGTGTCCACGATCCGGGCTAGTTCGAACCAACGCGGCAGGTGCTCAGACATGTTACCCTCGAATCGATCACGGTTCAGCAGGCCTTCGCAGGATTTAAGAGGCTGCAGACAGATAACCTTGAGGTTGAGAAACTTGCAGTCCTCGTTGACGAACCGCGCTGCTCTCGCTAAATCGCCGTTGAAATCACTGTTGGCGAAGCCCAGCAGGTCTTCATACAAGAGTTCTATCCCCTTGAATTGAAATGAGGATGCGGCTCGTAGCTTTGTTGGGAGGTAGTGTGCGTCGTACTTGCCCAGGGACCCGGAGAGGATTGCAGGCTGGTATTTGGACATCTTGGTTCGGATTCTTGATTTTGCAATCTCTGGTACGGTTTCGATGGTTGAGAGATGTCTCCAGACAGAATGCAAGTGTTGATTTTTATCTTGGACGATAAATGAGCCAGTTAAATAGTGCTATGCGACAAAGGAAGGAGGCAGGACTACAGTACTTCCACAACTAAAGGGAAAGTACATAGAAAGAAGTAGTTTGATATTTACTGCAGTGAATGCCGTGGTAGTGAATGATGTCTTAAGTAGGATACAGAGTCATATTAGGTTCAGTTGTCAAGTGAATGCTTCCAGCTGCATGCTTCCAACTGCAGGCCTGAGGCAGAGACTTATCATCCTATTACATTCTGAACAGTTGCCATGTGGCTTAACATCCATAAAGAGTCTACCTGAAAGACAAAAAAAACAGATGCCTTTGCCAAAGAAAATGCGTGGTCCAAGGCTCTGTTTAAAAGCAAGGATGCGAGACAGTCAAAGCACACAAAGACCATGGTAGGAATAAATCCGCGCAGAGAAAACAATGTTCACACACTTAGGTTATTGGAAGACAGTTCTAGGCTGCCGACAACATCACCAATCTGCCCCAGGTTATCTTCTTAGTTCAAAGTTTCCACAGTTAAGCCTGAAGCCGTCTGGTGCATGGACGACGATTGAGTGGCTAGCAATGAAAGCAGGGCTATCCGGATCCGTTGACAGAAAAAAGTCTCTGTATCGGGCTCTATAAGTCCTGTCTTCACTGTCGACAAGGATCGCCCCATGCTTTCCGCTCAGGTCGCCAACCTGACAGGTGTTCGGGAGGTTGGCATTGCAGGGAGGCCACTCGCCACGATGATGAGGGTCAAGGTGCGCATCTGTGCCGTAACAGTTACCGTCTTCAGGCACAGGCTGCTCATGAACATGGTATTCTATGAGTAGATGTCAGCCATAAAAAAACGAAAAGGAAAAATGAAAGGGCTCATCAAGTCCACCGGTGCTGAACGTACGGAAGGGACCTTCGCCGGGCAATCCCCAGATATCGGCATGGATCCAAATCCCATTTCCGCTCACAGGCGCCCACACTATGATATGTCCGCGGACAGTAGTGTTGGCTTTATCCAGTAGATGAAGGTCGTAGACAACATCGGAGGGGTTATGGCGAGAGATAGGAGCCGAATCGTTCTGGCCAGCGACTGACAGGCAAAGGCTTGCCAGGACAAGGATGAGAAGCTTAAAATGCATTATGATGTTTACCAATGCTCAAGTAAAACCCTAGAAGTGGCCAGTCAGCGTTTAGAGTCAATTTGAGAGTAGCAATACCCACAAAAAATCCAAAATCATGCGTGGTGCAATAGGAGAGAAAGGAAGGAAAGAAAAGAGTATCATCAGTGAGGCAATAGATATAAGAAAAGAATATTGCCTGATGATGCAACGTAATGAGTATAGGCAAGCGAGTAAAAGTGGGAAGTTAAATTCACTCTAGGGAGCAAAAAAGGGAAGATGCCATTATTACTACCGGGTAGTCCCTTCCATTCTTTGCCACAGGGTTCGACTCATAGAAAGTGCAATTCAAATATGCCTGCTAGGCAGGTTCGGTCTTCCCAAGGTGCTACTCGTATATTCTTTGCACTCACTCGCTCTCTCCCGACTCCCCCAGCTCGAAACTTTTGTATACTTCTCTCGCCGTTTCATGTCGAAGGTAGAGCATGCGTTACAACTGGAACCAGTCAGCCATTTCATGTATGCTCTTTCACATTTTAATTAAGTCTATAGAGGCGATATCGCGGTAGTAGATCCAGAGGAAATTATATTCCAAGCCACTTAGTTCCGCTGGGCTGTAGTACGTCTCCACAACACTGCCGTACATCGGCCGTTAACGTGCTTTTCTTGCAGCTTGAACGGGGGGTCAATTATGAGGAATGAAGACGAGCAGTAGACGGATGCCAATGTCTACTGAGAGAAAGACCTTGAATATTTTAAACTAATTGCCTTGCAGATAAGCTGTTGTCTTACGTCGCAACCCGATAGAGGTATCGTTTAGGGTTTATCCGCTTTCAGCCACTCCGAAATTCCGATTGCCTATTCAGGAACTGCGATCTCTCGTCGGTCAAGGTTGCCTTTCTGGGGCTTTCTTACTGCAGAGACTGTGCACGTCGAGTGGTGATCGACGGGGGAACGGCACAGAGATATCGCTCTTAAATGGAGGTGAGCCGTCGCTTGTCGGATGTCGTGTTCCTCATGAGCCTTCTGAGCGAACTGTCCTACAATCGCTCAACCGCCAAAATGACCCCATATAAATTTGCTGCCAGTCACACTCGGAGGTCGCCTCTCTCGTTCTCCAGAACCTCTAATTCCTAGAAATTAGCACCCTCAGATCTCCACGGATCGTCTGGACTTCATGATTGTCGAAGATATAGCTCAGAAGAACGGTACGGCTCGCTCCGGTTCATTGAATTTACATACGAGTCTACTCATACTGGCAAAAACCATAGCATTTGACAGCGCTGTTGTCTCGAAGCCTGACTTTGAAGCAGTCATCCATGCTGCCAGCCCGTTTCACTACCATGTCAAAGATGTCACGCAGGAACTGCTGGATCCTGGTTAGTGAAGAACTTGAGGAGAATACATCCTATTTGAATTGTCTATTAATTCACGAGAAATAATAATTTAGCTATAATCGGCACCACGGGCATCCTTCATGCGAGGCACTCAGATTCTAACGCAAAAAGGGTAAAATAACAGGAGAGAGCAGCCTGGGAATTCGTCGAAAAGAAAACGCCCAATTTTACACTCTCCGTGATCAACCTTCCTCTAGTGCTGGGCCCAGTCATCCACCACCTCGTCTCGCTGGACACTCTCAATACCTCCAACCAACGCATTCGTGATCTGGTTTCCGGAGCCGCCAAGGATCGCTGTCCACCGACGGGCAACCGTCTCTTCGTCGACGTGCGGGATCTTGCCCTAGCGCATGTTCTTGCTATAGAGAAATAGGGGGCTGCTGGGAAACGGTTCTTCACAGTTTCTGGCCATTTCTCGAACAAGGAAATCGCCAAGATCATACGGGAGTTCCCTGAGCTCCAGAGTCGCCTACCGACCGGGGAGGCCTTGAAACCTGACGATTATCCGCCCGATGGCGTGTACGGGTACGATAATAATCGAGCACGGGATATACTTGGGGTAGGATTTCGGCCCTTGAAAGAGAGCGTAGTGGACGCTGTCGAGAGTCCGATGAAATTAGTGTTGAACTAGCTGATACCGATTGTTGATCAGTAAACAGTCCTGTAGCCTTACACATTGAGAACGGGTTTTATGACACATAAACATCCTGCAGCGGCCTTTGCAGTCTTATATCCTCTATGTCCGTGGAGATGCTCCTTGACATCCCATTCAAGTAATAGTCCACAATGGGTACTCGGGGAGACGTCCAGTTGTCGTAACTCTGTCTAGTATTTAAAGCCCCTCCCCAGCCATTCAATTCTCCAGATTCCACATTCATTGAGTGGCCTGATCAACTCCTAGTCACCATGGCCGCTTCGTACCCACCTATTCGGCTTGTCACTGGAATCGCTAGATCAGGAAATCCAACACGCGGCAAAAAAGGCCGGACATCGGCCTCCCAAAACACTAACTCTACGTCTGGACGTGCGGGAGCGCTCCAGTATCATCTCCGCAGCGCAGTCTGTCCGCCAGCACTTCGGGAGGTTGGACATCCTCGTCAACAATGCAGGGTACCTGGAACCAGGCCGGTACATCGCGGACTCAGATCCGGACAATTACTGGCAAACATGGGAGATCAACTACCGCGGCTCGACGTATCTTATGACCAGGGAATTTCTTCCGTTGTTGGCGCAGACGCAACACGGGCTGAAGACGGTCGTCAACTTGAGTTCCATGGGCGCCCATAGTGTGCGACGAGGCGGGAGTGCGTATCAGACGTCGAAGTTTGCGGTGTTAAAGTTCACAGAGTTCGTAGTAGAGGAGTATGCGGAACAGGGTATCTTGTGCTATGCTGTCCATCCTGGGGGGATCTTGACGGCTTTGGCGATGAATGTGCCCCCGGAGACACATGCGAGTATGTGATGATGCCACCCCATTTAGCAGGGTCGGATTTTCAGAAGCAAAAGCATAGCGCTGACGGCGTACATCAGCTCTCCAGGATCTCCCGGAACTCGCAGGCGACACGATTGTCTTCTTGACTCGCGAACGTCAGACGTGGTTAGCCGGCCGTTATATCAGCTGTAGCTGGGACATGCCCGAGCTGTTCTCCCGGCAGGATGAGATCGTGGATGGAGATAAATTGAAGACGCGGTTAGTCCTGTAAGAGTAGACTTGAAAGCCTTTCTGTTTTCAAGGCCTCTTAACCATTTATCCCATGATGATGCTCATCTCCTCTCTTGTTTCCGGGATTTTGTCTAAGGCACTGCCGATGCAGTCCTCGTCCTCGAGCCAACGCCTGAGATCTAGACTTTCTGGTAGTTTCCCGTACTCTGGCAATAATTATGACTCGGATAAATTAAATTGACCGTTAAGCTAGGCGATCCATCGCAGTTGTAGATTAATCAGCGCGGTCGTAGTTAGTTGGCTAATCGCCCGGTGTCATCGTCATCCCACCCATCACCGACAAGTGTGAAACTCCGTCTTCTCCTCCTGTTTCCCCCGTCAACGCGCCATGTTCTCGACCTTTTCCGCCAGGCCAAAGTCGTCGGATCCTGCTGCTGCACGCCGTCCAAAACGCAGTCAAGTTGCGCGCGCCTGCGACTGGTGCCGCTTGAATCGTATCAAGTGTGACGACAAGCGACCCTGCCAGAATTGCCGCAAGCGAGGCGGCGATTGTAGCAATTCCAAGCCGTCCGAGGCCCATTCCTTGCCATCTGCTAATAGGTAAGTTCCCCGTTCTCATTATCCTTGACTTTCCCTGAGAGTGCTCCCAATCTGAGGCACCGTGCAGGGAAATCCTACGACTGCAAGATCGCGTCAAGGACCTGCAGGAACAGCTCGTGAGGACCAACGAGAGATTACAACAATCTCAAGCTCAAGCTCGCGCTGAGAACCCCTCAGTTTCTATTGCCAATTGTTCCAGTGATGGCCCAGTCAATGGCAGCACCACTCACGATGGCCTGCCGGCGTTTCCCCGGAAGACGTGGGAGGGCGTCGCGGATGCCGACGCGCACACAGGCGAGATAATCTACCACGGTCCTCTGTCATCCTCATATCTCGTCACTCGCATGAGTCGCTACTTAATCCAGGCGCTGGACCAGCAAAGGTTCGAGCCTCCAGTGCCTCCGGTGCAACCACCCAAGGCAAATGCCGATTCTCCTTCTCAGCTGCCTGCCCAGCAGACGACCGGTCAGAAACCCCATCACCTCGAACCGGATGAAGTCGAGAACCTATCCCGCGCTCAGGAGGAGTACTTCCTTGACCTTTTCTGGCAATCCTTTCATTGCGTGTATCCCGTCATTGCGGAGGCGGATTTCCGTACCTACTACGATTCGCTCTGGCAGTCTGCCGATGGCGACCAGCCGCGTCGGCCATCCGCGTTGGTCGATAGCCTCTTGTCGGTGTGCATGCGCTACGGTACTGCATTCCTGGACAGTGATGAGGATAACCTAGACAGCATCCCGAAGTTCCATTCCAAATTCGGCTACGCTTTTTACCGCAGGAGCCAACGGCTGCTGATGGATCAGCTAGAATGCCCTTCTGTGATGGCATTACAGAGCCACATCTTCTGTATCATCTACCTGTACTACGCCTCTCTCCTGAACACTGCCCACGCCATCCTGGGGGTGGCAATCCGAATCGCCCAGATGTTGCGGCTACATCTGCGGCCCCTCGACCAGTCGTCCCGCAGCCAATATGAGCTACATTGTCGCCTCTGGTGGACGCTGTTTCAGCTAGACAGCCAGATATCAATGACGCTAGATCGTCCTCCTCTCATTAAGGCCGAGGATGCCACCTGCGGACTGCCGGGTGTTGGAGCCGAGTCAGTGCATCTATCCCAGACCACGCTGCTGACGCCCTCCACCGGGGACGCCAGCTGGCTCAGCTTCCATGTGCAGATCGTTCGTCTCACTGCGGCAGTGCAAGACGTGCACGCTGCATTCCACTCGCAATGTTCCCAGGTCCTGCAGACTTCTGATGCCGAAGACATCTACGATGACCCCAACATGCTGGAATCCTTGGCGAGATTCCTCGGTCTCCGAATGCGCGGCGTATATGACTGGGTGCAGCAAGTTCCGCCTTTCCTGAAGAACTCGCGCAAGGGGGATGGCTCACCTTTCTCTACCGACCGAACGCCACTGCTTCTGGACCCTGAATGTCCACTCTGGCTGCAACGGCAACGGCTCGTACTCGAGCTCACCTACCACCACTTCCTTCTCTCTACTTTTCGTCCGTTTCTTCGCTTTCCGCCACGAGCCTCGTCCATCACCCCGCTTTCGGACTATCACAGCATCACTTGCCTCAATCATGCCATGGCGTTCACCAACCTGCTGCACCAGGTACTCGCGGAGACCGACCTGCTGCGCGGGTGGTTCGTCATGTTCCAGTACCAATGGGACGCGACAGTCTGCATCTTGGCATTCGTACTGGCGAACCCAGTATGCCCTCCGACACCGGCAGCTCGTAAATGCCTAAACACGACCATCCGAACCCTGGAGCTCATGAGCAGCTTCTGCGCCGCGGCGAAAAGGGCATCTCTGATCACGAGAGACCTCAAGAACCGCGCCGAGATGCTCGTAGAACAGTTCCGTAGCAACCTCACCCGTCGCCTCTCGCTGCAACAGACTCCGCTGACGGATGCAACTTCCACACAGGCCATGTCAAGGCCATTATCGACCGTGGATTATCTGCAAGCTTTGATGACTCCGTCAGTGTCGGACACCGCACCGCACATGACGTTTGCAAACGATCTGCTTTACCAGGATACAAATGCTGATATAGATATCCCCTTGGAAGATCCTATGGCATCGTCATCTCTGACCATCCCGGGGGACACGTCCATGTGGGCGGACTTGCAGCTAATGCAGAACGGCACAGTGACCCTAGAATCATGGGCAGATTTTCCTCCAGCTTGATTGATCTTCTTTATCTTTCTGGAGCGAGGACCGCCTTTTTATATTGCATAGGTCTTCTGCTCCTGTCTGGGGTATCGTAGCGGCCTTGGTCTCTTCACCGAGAATGCGAATCTCAGCTTCATTCATGCTGTGTTATCTTATGACTCGGTTAATACATCATGACTATGGTGATCGCGACAATTACCCTTTCAGATCTGCACAGTCGCTCTAGGCAGTTTTCTACTCCATGTCTCGCTCTTCTGAATTGTTTATTTGCCCCTTATTCCAAATCACTTGTTCTAGACAGTCGATTATGCATGGCCTTCGGACAGTGATCCAATTCTACTTACCTACTCCCGTGAGGATTTCCATATTACTAGGGCAGATGCCGATGCTCGCCATCCCCCCATGTGTCACAATCAAGCGATCTGTTCCTCTGACCCAAACAGTTAATATACGTTCTATACGTTCCTCGGGCCAGGATCTCTCTGATGGCCTATAGTACACAGCTTAAATGAAAAATGCCACTATCCGAGAACCATCCGCTCTCTTAAGCAGCATCCAGGCCTTCGTTGCTGGGCGGCAGCCTCGTGTGCAGCTCTTTTCCTGCCGGCTACAAGGGTAAGGCAAGTTTCAGCCTCGATTGGAGAAGCCTTTTCAGAGCCCGTGGTGGCTTTTTTTTTTTTTTCCTTGGAGACTCGTGTGGGCCGCGGGAGTGGTGTGCGCCGGCTCATGCAAGGTGAGAGAGAAAGGGGAGTTGAAGGGCGTACGCAGTCTACACGTCTTTGCGGGAGCTGAGGGGATTCGTGGCCCCAATTCACCCCCAGGAGGAGAAGCCAGGAGACTGGTTCGAAGTGTACACCAGCATCATAGAACTGAGCGTGCGGCTGAAGACAAGCATCAAAGTTCGCCAAGCACGACGACGCAAAATCTGAATGGACGGCGACCCTGTCCCGCGCCGACGGATCCGAAGAGGATTCTCCATCCACATCGTCTGATGTGCCGGCCGTTCCGGAGAGCCGCTAGCCAGGAGGAGATTCAAGGGAAGAGTATACCGCGAATTAGATAGGTTAGAGTGAATAAGGTAAGGTTTAGACGGCTCAGGCGCTTCCCGTTTCTCCTGGCCTCCTTGCTCTCGCTACTCTGGAAAGAAAGAGCAGCTAGCACCAGATTCTTTCTATCCAAGGCAACTGCACTGAGGTTTGCCTTGGCCCATAGGGTTACGCCAGCCATGTTACTGATAAGGCCATTTACCGGTGCCGTATCCGTAGATGTATGGATATCTCGCTGGAAACGCATGCAAATGCGCATTCTTTACGCATAACCACACCTGTGCCAGGTAAAAGGAACTCTACTGCAGTTCGTTTTAGTCGTGATTAATATAGGGCTCCTGACCATCCATTGGCTTTAGGCTACAAGTCAGCTTCGGTAACGTGGCGGCGTGCGAGTAGTCTCGGCAGCGGGGCAATTTAGGTACAAAATCCCTCTTGATATGAGGCTGAGGAGGTGGTTCAATCGGGGTAAAATGAGTCGCATCAGCAAGTTAGTTGGTCAACTTGAAAGCCTCAACGAATCCTAACTAGTTGAAGATGCCAACTCTCTCAGGTTCACTGAGCTCCTTGCGTGAATGTGGGAGCGATGGACAGGCCTGGCTGTTGGCTATGCTGTGACTTTGACTTGGAATACTTGCAGAGAACAGTTGTCAGCCCCGGCCATCACTACACAAGTCTATTGCGCTCAGCAAGGGATGGCTGCTACACGTGCCGAATTCTAGAAAATGCTGTCGTTGGCCTGTACGATATCCAAGACCCTTCCATCGTCCAGTTTCATTTCGATGTAAACGATTTGTATCAGGGTCCCATGTTTAGCCTCCAGGCTACATGGAGGACGAGAAGCCTTGGCTGGAGGGGTAGGAGCATTGGCACGATAAATCTTTACAAGGCAGCCGGTGACAACATTTCACAATATTCTTTGTGCCTGGATCCCTATTTAACATATTCTAGACGCTCATTATCCCTGGCAATTCTTGAATGAAGAAGCCCATATCCCTGAGAGTACAGCATCACCAGAAAGCACCTCTTGGGCCCGGACCCAGCTGAAGAACTGCCTTTCTCAGCACCCGGAATGCGGCGCCGGCACAGATGACCCAGTGCTGCCTACCAGAGTGCTTGATGTGGGTACCCTGGACAACAACGGCAACAATACTGTAAGGGTGCTTGAAACAAAAGGCTTGCGGGGGAAATACGTGACGCTCAGTCATCGTTGGGGAAACCCGGCGTTGATGACCACCAAGCTTACGGCGCACACTCAAGAGCCATATCGAAAGAACATTCGGTTCGAATCTCTTCCACGCACATTTCGGCATGCTGTTATGGCGGCGAGGAAGATAAATATTCGCTATCTGTGGATCGACTCGCTGTGCATCATTCAACGAGACGATGAAAACGACTCGATTCAAGACAAGGAGCTGGCTCAGAAGGACTGGGAACACGAGTCTGGGAGCATGTGCTCTGTCTACCAGAATTCTTACCTCACGCTGGCCGGCCTTTCTTCTGCTGATTGCACCGGAGGCCTTTTTTCAAATGTGAAGAAGCTTAAGATTAAAGGAAACAACGACGAATGCCCGTATTATGTCTACGCGCGCAAGGAAATCAACCACATCGCGGCGGTGTTCCCATTGCTCCAACGTGGCTGGGTCATCCAAGAAACTCTCCTATCGCCGAGGACACTATTTTGCGGCCAAGATGAGCTCATATGGCAGTGCAGGGCATGCAGGGCATGCAGGGCCTGCCAGTGTTCAGGTTCAGGTTTTCTAAGGCAAGACCGTTATGGCTCAGACTACCTAAAGCTGCCCCTGATGGACTACCTCAGAAGCAACACTACGCATTCCGGACTCATCAAGAAATGGCACGATATAATCAGCAAGTACACCAAGACTTCTTTGACACACGCGACAGACAAGTTGGCTGCCATCGACGGCATCGCCAAGTACATGCAGCCACTGAGGAATTCTGAGTATCTAGCTGGGTTATGGGCCGATTCTCTTGTATTCGATCTTCTTTGGAGGACTAATGCCAGTACACCTAAGAGAGCAGTCCAGGCCGGCCCCCCACCTGCCAGAACACAATGGAGCTCAGACAAATGGCTTTTCCCAACCTGGTCTTGGGCATCTATTCAGGGCGTTGCTTGGTGGGGGTGGACCCGGTAATGCCATCGAAGACTGTCCACCCGAGGCCATTCTTGTGAAACGCCTCACAGATCAATCTCTGCCTGCGAGCCGTCCATATGAGCTGAAACTCCGCGGCGTACTAGTTTCCAGTACGCTGAGAGTCGTGAGATTAGCCCCTAACAGGGCCATCGCATGGCACCCTGATTTAAAAGATATGGAGAGCAGACTTGGATCAGACACAAGAGTAGAGTGCCTGCGCGTCCTTCAACCAGGAAAAGACTACTACTCACTCGCTCTTTGATGCGTCGACGAAGAGAAGAGGGTTTATCAGAGACTAGGATTCCTCATGTACGGAGATGAAGGATATGGCATCCATGACTACGAGGGAACAAGATCATATCGTGGATTTGAATTCGAGCGCGAGCGAATATATCATCCGGAGGCGGATCTGCCATTTTGGTGGGAACCATCCAAAGGCTGGGAGGGCGAGGAAGTTGATTTCATCCTAGTTTAGTACATAGATGCAGTAGCTTTTATCCTTTCCACTTTAACCTTTATTCTTGGACTATTCATGGCCCTCGCGCTATCAACTGGACATACTACTGCCTCTCAGAGCAGGCTGAGGAGCCACCAACCTCAGTACTGTCACGGCCGATTCTTCCAAACTATTTACCTCCTTGTTATTGTATATAATCTTTAGCCCCCCTTTCTCGCATCATAACCAGGGATGGTATCTATAGGTGCCGCATTCAAATTGAGGGGTTGATAATCAGAGAGAGAAAAAAAAGGGCTCAATTTTTTGCAGCAGGCCCACCGGGAAAGTCGACCTCAGCTATGTCCTCATGACTATATCGATGCTTATTATTTGTATCTAGGAGAAACGCGACGTGGCGATCTCCCGGGGCGAGTGAGTGCAGACTGCAGACTTGCTTCCGGCCTATGAGCGGGCGCGATAAGGCCTCCCAGCATTGAGCCCCAGAATGATTCAGCGCAGTGACTGTTCTTGCTTTTTAGCCGACAACTTATCGTAGTTATCAGCCCTTGATTAATCATGGAATAGGGTGTGGGCAGTGTGGGCATGCGCCCCGTGTACCATGTAGCACCGGTCGTCTCTGGTCGTCTCTATCTTCAGCAGACTATCAGATCGTCGTGTGACTCGACAGCACTGCCCTGTGATAAGAGACAGCCTTCATCTTCTTTGTCTTCGCCCTTTCTTCTCTCTCTCTCTCCGTCTCTCTGCTTCCCTCCTTCATCTGTCTTGATTCATTGCGTCCTCCATAATGCCTCCTCCCATCCTACACCATGTCGCTTCAATCGTCGTCCCGGATCACTGTGACCCGTCGTTATCATTCCTAGCAGCCCTGTCCTCTTACCTCCACATTTGCATCCCCACGCCACTAGCCCTCGTCTCCTCCCTTCTAGGCACGCTCAGCATCGTCTCATGGCTGTTCGCGCAGCTGCCCCAGATATACAAGAATTACCAGCTTCAGTCGACGGCCGGACTATCGCTCTTCTTCCTCGTGGAATGGTGTCTGGGAGACTCCGCGAATCTCGTCGGCTCGCTTCTGACACGACAAGCCGGCTGGCAGGTCATTGTCGCCGCGTATTATGTCCTGGTTGACATCACGCTTGTCGCCCAGTTCTTCTGGTACACGCATGTCCAGAGGAAGTGGAGACGGCACCCGATCGACCACCACCACCACCACCACCACCACCACCACCACCACCACGCCGCTCACTCGCGACAGAATCACCCCGGTACCGGTGTCTTGGAAGGTGTCTCTCCTGCCGGTGCCGATGACGATGACGCTTTTGCCTCCCGGTCACCGTCACAGCCATCGTCGCCCAAGGATGTCGATTCCCAGAAGTCGCCGGTGGTGGACGTCGTGACTGACCCGTCCCCGTCTTATTCCAATGACGAGAAGAAAACTTTTCTCTCATCTCGCAGAACCACCAGAACCAGGACTGTCACCAGGAACAGAAGCGGCCCTAATCTGTCCGCGCAGACAGTGCTTCTAGCGTCAATGTTGTGCGCGGTGCTGGCCAACGCCGCTCCAACGGACTACTACTCGCACTTGCAATCATCACCGCAAATGTCAGCGTCACAGTTGCTGCCCGAGTCTCATTCCTCTTCCCTAGAGGTCGTCGGGCGCATTGCCTCCTGGATCTCCTCGGTCCTGTACCTCTTCTCGCGCCCGCCCCAGCTGTACAAGAACTATCGCCGGAAAAGCACCGCCGGCCTATCCCCCTTGCTCTTCATGGCGGCTTTCTGCGGAAACTTTTTCTACTCCGCATCGCTGCTGACGAACCCGAACGCATGGTTCGACTTCGCCCCTTACGGAGGCGGAGGCTGGGCCGATGCCGACGGCAACTCGCGCGTCGAGTGGATCGTCCGCACACTTCCTTTCTTCCTCGGTGCTGCGGGCGTTCTGGCTCTGGACGCCGCGATGGGCGTGCAGTTCCTCATGTACGGCTCTGCTGGCGAGGGCGAGCCTGAAATCATGGTCGTCACTGTTGTTGCTGATGACTCGGATGGGAAGAGCGAACGAGTGAGTCGCTGGATGACTGTTCGGGGCTGGATGAGGGGGTGGATTCCCTCTGTTTCGCCGGAGCGACGATCCATTATTTCTGACGCTTCCTCCGCTGCATCCGCGGGAGAAGAGGAGGTTCTCTTATTCGATGAGCAGTCACGCAATGGTTACGGTGCTATTTGATTCGACGATCAGGCATGAACGGGAGTTATGACGGTCCATTGATCCCTTTTTTTTTTTTTTTTTTTCTCTCCGCGCGCGGTTCGTATTACTTGTTGAAGCGTTCTGTTTCTTCTCTGACGTCTACTATTTTCTGGAGACAAGACAAGACAAGACAGAAGCCAAGACTCCCCATTAGGTTCGATGCATTATTATTGTTCTGGCGTTTCGGGTCCTTCATCCCTAGGTAGGTACGGTTGGGGTCGATACAAGTTACATTACATTGCATATTCTTTTTTTTCCTCCGTCGCTTCTGGTCTTCGTGGTTTGTTCTCACGTTGCTCGGCGTTCCAATGTTGGTTGCCCTTTTCCATTTACTGCATTTTTCAGCGTGGTCCTATACTATATACTTAAATGGCCGCACGTCCAAGGCATCTAGATGCATGGTCCATCACCCCCATTAGAATCAATACAGTTTATTCCATATCTTGAAAGTTCCACTTTAATAGCACATGGAATTCAACGATTATCTCGCCCCGCGTACCTTCCTACATACATTGACAATTACCGTACAAAATCAAACACATCGATCCATAGCAATATTATTAACATCCAAGCTAATTATAGACAGCAATTACTTCCTGCCAGGCGAAGTTGTCTAGCATGTCTCTCCTCGAGCCTCAATCGCCTTCTCTACTCCCCTTTCCAACGGGACCTCCAACTCAGCTGGCGGGTCGGACCGTCCAGGACGAGAGCAGATGCTTGCCTAGAATAGACGGCCGCCCAATGCATGCATGGGAAGAGAATTCACAAATCCACACTAGTCAAAGCATGATCAGGTTCCCAGACGTAGTCAAACGTCGTCAGGAACTTCATGAAATTCTAAACTTTTTTTTTCCTTTCACTCTTCTCTTTCCGCTTCGGAGAAACGAAGGGCATCTCACCGATAATCGATTGGTAAATGAGTAAGAAACCGAGTTTCTCGAATGACATAGCTCGCACTGCTGAGTCACTCAGTTCATGATGAGTCCAAAACTAGTCACAACGAAGGACAGAATTGAAAAAAAGACCGTGTGGGGGGGGGGGGGGGGGGGGGGGGGGGGGG